>LD343829.1:270853-328401 GCA_001465055.1 Ptychodera flava
GATACCACTTATTGCGAAATGGTATTTGTGCCATGCTGTCCAACAGAAGACAGTTAATAGGTTAGGCCGCGTATTGATAACGAATAGAGTGACTCATCTTAAGAAAGCCAGACTTTATTGTTATGCCGTTTGCAGCAAATGACTTAAAGCCTCTGAAGCGTTAGAGATACACAAGAGCAATCGTGCATTTTTAATGACGTATTATCAAAGATAAGTCATAAAATAATCATTTTCCGGCGAGAATCTTAGTATTGCAGCGTGACAGAGCACTCATTTCTATCCCAGCGGCGTACAAATGTTGCATTGAAACAGGTTTAGAATTCCTCCAATTTTAATTGTAAGGTAGTCATCAAAACATAAACAGTCATTACAACCGATGAAGATACGCTGACAAGATGTGATCTTATTCATGAATTTAACACGTTTGAGCAGGTTCTCTCGTGTGTAGGAGAAGAGCAACAGGCTCGGATGGAAGATACACATATAGATTAGCTTCAAAATTGAATTCATTCTAACAGACGTTTGTCGTAAAGGCAAACATAATGCTTGAAAGATGTTCGAAACGACTTGCGTGCAAACAACATACATTGCTGAGCAATGGTAATGCAGTGACACCAAACCACCTATCATTTATCTACAAAACAATAAGTAAGCGTTTATATAACACACATGCAATCCAGATTGATGGAAGAAATATCACATTATTAGCCGAGGGATATTAGTTGTGTCCAGTTGATTTTTAAGTGTAAAGTAACGTTGACTCAATACAGGCGGAAGAAGAGCAAAATGTAGAAATAGAACATGGTCCTGTGTATTAGGTTTAAAATTCAGTTAACACTTAATGCTTGGAAAATGTTCGAAACGACTTGCGTGTACACATTGCAATCAAATATACTGAGCAATGGCAATGCAGTGACACCAAGCCATCTATATCTTTTCGCTACAAAACGCTGACGTAAGCGTTTATTTTAAATATCTCGTTCATTGGAAAGCGGTCGACATAGTTGCTATGAAACATTATGCTGACAGTAAGAGATTCAGAGAGGGGGGATTTGGTGACTTAAATACGAAGAGAAGAAAATGTCAAACGACATTTATTTTTATGAAAGTTTGATAACGTGCGACATATCGAAGAGGGTTTTAGGCAGTGTGTCGTCCAATGATAACCTCTTCGTTTGACTGAAGCTAAATAATTCATCTGACCCGTAACTATATAATCCAAAGATAGGCTAATTTGATTCTGGTTTTATCGATTTCTGTTTTGTGACGTCTTTCCAAGATAATGTAATTGTACGGTTAAGACAACCAGAGCGGCGGTTTTTGTGTAAGTTTTCTTGAACGGAATATCACTCGTTCTTTCTCTCATTTGCGTTCGCCTTACACCTTTTCACCACTTTAAGCTGTATGGGAGATGATAGGTCCGCCAGGTATTGACCTATCCACGTGGGAAACATTATGCAAATTCTATATTTCCGACAATCAACTGTCATTTGAACAGGACTCTCATCACTGCAAACCAAAACTCGGTGCAATGGCTTTTATTACAAATATTCCCTGTAACGATATACGCCATTGCAGTATTGATGAATCAATACCACTGGATCAGTTTATGTATTATTTTCACTGCTTTTTCATGCACAGCCAGATTTTTTGGTGCCGTGCTTAGCGGTGCAACAAAGGATTACATATTATTTCGTCGTTCAAATTTATTTATACAATTCTTGCACTTAGTAACGACTAAGCTCGTCAGTAAGATGACACGACATCACTTTAATTTGGAAGTAAAAATAGTCTGAGATAAAGTTGAAAGATGGAATCATTTCGGTTTTGACGACACGTCCACTAGTCTTGATAATAGGCTGCTTTAAGATTTACGTTTGTAAGTGTGCTTTTGGTGCAATTTAAATCTGTCACCACGTAGGATATCAGGCAAACCTATTCCTATCGAGGGTGATTATAGACCTGTTTACAGAGACATTGGATGAACTTGGCAAGTTAATATAACTAATGGGCCTTGAATCAAAATGATTTTCAAGCTAGGGCGTAGTTGTCCTAGGACCCTTCATCCCATGATCAAGTGCGTCCATCTCACACTCCGACATAAGAACGAGTTATGTTGCTGTTTTCCTTACAAAAATGTGATCAGAGTGATGGAAAATATCACATTATTTGCCGAAGGGTATTAGTTGTTAGAAAATTGCCTCTAAGAGTTCAAGTTGTCTCCATATGCCAAAGATCGAAATAATGTAATCTACTTGCAATACTCCTGCCATATGTAATGGATCACAACTTACTCTATCTCTTTTAAGATAATATTATGTAGAATGAACTGAAGGACGCTTTTGTTTGTGAAATTCAACATGAATCCCTTTTACATGATATCGCAATCTCATGCAACAACAGACTGTATATTTATGTTGCATACACTGGCAACGCGACGGAAGTATATCATTTGAAAAGTCCTTAATGTCACGTGATACTTTTGTCATGAACCACCGCGCATTGATAATAATAATGTGATGTATCTTCAACAAAAGTCAGACCTCATTGCTACACTGTTTACAGCACATTACTTATAGTCACTTTTAGGCGTTCAAGATTAGAGAAAGCAAAAATATTAGTATGTAAGTGTTATCCATGAGGTAAGTCTAAAATAAACTTTAAAGCAAGCGTCGTAGTATTGCAGCGTAAGCAAGCGATTATTTGCGTTCCAAGTGCCGTACAATAGTGGCAGCTGAAGAGTTATTTCGTCTCATTTTAATTGCAAAACATTCATCAAAAAATAAATAATATATGAAAACTGATGAAGATACCCACGTAGGAAACGATCTCATCCGTTAATTTAACTCGTTTGAACAGCTTCCTGCGTTTGCGGTAGAAGAGCAAAAGGTTGCGATAGAACACGCTTCTGTAAATTGGTTCAAAATTAAATTCAGACTATCAGACGTATTTTGGAAAATATCTAATATAGACATTTATATTCAAACAGCCACACCCACCAAACAATGGCAATGTATAGACACTCAGCCTTCTGTCATTACGACACGCACCGCAAAAGTGTAGATTGGGTTCAACATTGAGTTAACTCTATCAGACATTTGTCCTAAGGCTAATATAATGCTTTTGAAAAATGGGATACAATGAACGCGTAAGCAAATAACGACACTCGCTGTACAATGACAATACAACAACACCGAGCCATTTACATATAACATTACAATACAAATTGCAAAAGTGGGCGTCTATTTTAAATATCTCGTCCATTGAAAAGCGGACGACTTCGTTGCTGTTTGAAATGACACTGGGCGGTACGAAATTCGCTTAGTGAAGATATGGTGGCTTATTGAATACTAAATTCTATATGACATATGTTTTATAAAAGTTTAATAATCTAGAAAATGTCACAGAATGTTTTAGGTTGTGCCACGGTGTTATCCAGCGAAAATCTTCAAAGCTTGATCCTCCGTTTGCAATTTATCTGACGCGTGTGCGTACAGTCTAAATAAAAGTAAGTTTGATCGTGGTTTTATCGAGTTATTTTATTTATTTCCTTTTCCATTTGATTTAAAATTGCATGACTGGTATCTATACCTGAGAATATGGTCTTGCCAGCGTATTTTATCATCCAGTATCCTAGATTTTCTATGCAATTTTATACTTCAAACCTTTACAGCTTCCGTTTAATGTCAACAAGTCCGGGAGAGCTATAAAGTAAGGAGATAGTAAATGAATAATAAAGCTGACCGAATCACTATATAGGGAGTAGTAATAGTTAACACAAGACTTAAATCGTTTGCTGTTCTTTCAATTCAGCATATGCTTATTCTCCATTTAAATATTTTTTCAAAGATATTAAAATAATTTGAATGCAGCATGTTTTTCACGATGCTCAATTTTCATCATAAGCAAGGGTTAAGTTGCTATTTTCCCAGCAAAAAAGTAATCCAGATTGTTGGAAAAGAAATCACATCATTTGCAGCGGGATGTTAGTTGTGTGCAATCGACCTTTAAGAGCAAACGTCGACTCAATACGGGTTTTGAAGCCAATGATCTCAATACTGTCATTTACTTGTGATACAATGTGCGCTGGATCAAAACTTACTCTGTCTTGTTAAAGAGGAAAGAACTTACTCGCGTTTCGTATTTAACTTGTGGTCATGAAGTCCAACGTCAATTCATTTTATCGCCATCTGACGCAACAGCAGAACGTGCATTTTCCGTTGTAAATGCCCAAGTTGCACAGAACTACTTTATCTGAAAATCGAGATTAGTACCTATTGCGCGATGATATTTGTGCCATGTTGTCCAAGAGTCAACGGTTGATACGTTAGGCAGCGTATTGGTAACAAATAGAGTGACTCATCTTAGGAAAGTCTGACTTTATTGTCATACCGTTGGCAGCAAATGACTTAAAGCCACTGAGGCGTTAGAGATACACAAGAGCAATTGTGCATCTTGTAATGAAGTATTATCAAAGGTAAGTCATAAAATAATCGTTTTCAAGCGAGAATCTTAGTATTGCAGCGTGACAGAGCACTCATTTGTATTCTTAACGGCGTACAAATGATGCATTGGAACAGGTTTAGATTTCGTCCAATTTTCAATGTAAGGCAGTCATTACAAGCAATGAAGATACGCTCACAAGAAATGATCTTATCCATGAACTTAACACGTTTGAGCAGCATCTCTCGTGTGCGGAAGAAGAGCAACAGGTTGCGATGGAACACACACACGTCGATCAGCTTTAAAATTGAGTTCCTACTCTCAGGCGTTTGTCCTAAAGGCAAACATAATAATTGGAAAATATTCGAAGCTACTTGCGTGCAAACTGCCCTTGCAGAGCGACGACAATGCACTGACACCAAGCTATGTATTATTTCGCTACAAAAAGATAAAATAAGTGTTTATATGACAAACATGTAATCGAGAGTGATAGAAAACCATCACATTATTTGCCGAGGGATATTAGTTGTGTGCAATTGACCTTTAAGAGTAAACGTTCACTCAATACAGGTGGAAGAAGAGCAAAATGAAGAAATAGAACATGCGTCTGTATATTAAGTTTAAAATTGAGTTAACAATTAATGTTCGGAAAATACTCGAAACGACGTGCGTGCAAACAACCGACATTGCTGAGCAATGGCAAAACAGTGACACTAAGCCATCTACCATTTCGCTACAAATCGCTGAAGTGAGCGTTTACTTTAAATATCTCGTTCATTGAAAAGCGGTCGACATATTTTTAGAAATAATGCTGACAGTACGAGATTCAGCGAGGGAGGATTTGGTGGCTTAAATAGAGAAGAGGGGAAGATGTTAAATGACATAATATTTTAATAAAAGTTTGATGAATTTTGGAATCAATACCAGTGGATCAGTTTATTATTGTATTAGTTTCACTTTACATGAAAATAATGCCCATATGAAGTTTTACATTGACAGCGAAATTTTGTGATGCAGTGCATTGCGCCAAAGAATTATCATATCACAACAGCAGAGTGTGCATTCTCCGTTGTAAATACCCAAGATGCCACAGAACTACTTTATCTGAAAATCGTGAATGCCACTTACCGCGGAATGATATTTGTGCCATGCTGTCCAGCAGTCAACAGTTGATAGGATAGGCCACGCATTGATAACGAATAGAATGGGGCGTCAATAAGAAAACTACACTTTATTGTTGTACCGTTCGCAGCAAATGATTTAAAGCCACTGAAGAGTTCGATATACACTCGAGCAATCTTGCATTTTGTTATGACATATCGAAGAGGGTTTCAGGGTGTGTGTCGTCCAATGATAAGCCTCTTCGTTTGATTTTGGTTAAATAATTTATTTGAAGCGTAACTATATAATCCAAGGAAAGGCTAGGTGGATTCTTGTAATCTGTCCATGATAAAGTAATTGTGTCCTAGAGGGCCAGTTTTTGTGAAAAATATTCTCACTTGCGTCTGTATTACACTCTTTCAACAATACACGCTCTATGGGAGATGATAAATCCGCCAGGTATCGACATATCCAATGGGAAACATTATACAAATTCTATATTTTCAACATCCAACTGTCATTTGAACAGGACTCTCATCAGTGCGAACCGGAACTCATTTATTACAAATATTGCCTAAAACAAAACACGTCATTGCAGTATTGGTGAATCAATACAAAAGGATCGGATTTTTCCTGGTTTTACATCGACAGCCAGATTTTGCGGTGCTGTGCTTAGCGGTACAGGAAAAAATCATCATTTTATTTCGTCATTCAAAGTTGATTACGCAATTCTTGCACATAGTAACGGGTAAGCACGTCAGTAAAATGACATGACATCACTTTAATTTGAAAGTAGAATAAGAGATAAAGTTGAAAAATGGAATCATTTAGGTTTTGACGACACGTCACCAGTCTTGATATTAGGCTACTTTAGGAGTTAGGTTTGTAAGTGTGCATTTGGTGCAATTTAAATTTGTCACCGCGTAGGTTATCAGGCAATCCTATTCCTATCAATGGTGATTTTGGACCTAATTACAGAGAAATTGGAATGAACGGGGCAAGTTAAAGCAAAACTAAGGGGTATTGAATCAACATGATTTTCTAACTAGTACGTAGTTGTCGTAGGACCCTTTCATCCCATGATCAAGTGCGTCCACCTCACGTTCAGATATTAGTACGAGTTATGTTGCTGTTTTCCTAACGAAAATGTGATCAGAGTGATGGAAAATGTCACATTATTTGCCGAAGGGTATTAGTTGTTAGAAAATCGCCTCTAAGAGTTCAAGTTGTCTCCATATGCCAAAGATCGAAATAATGTAATCTACTTGCAATACTCCTGCCATATGTAATGAATCAGAACTTACTCTATCTCTTTTAAGATAATATGATGTAGAATGAACTGAGGACGCTTTTGTTTGTGATCACGAAATTCAACGTTAATCCCTTTTACATGGTATCAAAATCTAATGCAACAACAGACTGTACACTTCTGTTGCATACACTGGCAACGCGACGGAACTATTTTGTTTTAAAAGTCCTGAATGTCACGTGATGTTTGTGTCATGAGCCGCCGCGCATTGATAATAATAGTGTGATCTATCTTCAACAAAAGCCAGACCTCATTGCTGAACCGTTTACTGCACATTACGTACAGTCACTTTGAGGCGTTCAAGATTAGTGGAATCATAATTGAAGTGTTATCCTTGAGGTAAGTCTAAAAACAAACGTTCAAGCTAGTGTCGTAGTATTGCAGCGTGATAAAGCGATTATTTGCGCACCAAGTGCCGTACAATAGCGGCAGCTGAAGAGTTATTTCGTCTTATTTTAATTGCAAAATATTCATCAAAACATGAACAATTATTAATTTAAAAACTGATGGAGATACGCACGCTGGAAACGATCTTATCCATAAATTTAACTCACTTGAACAGCTTCTCGCGTTTGCGGTAGAAGAGCAACAGGTTGCGATAGAAAACCCCTCTGTAGATTAGGTTCAAAATTGAATTAAGACTATCAGACGTATTTTTGAAAATATTAAATATAGCAAATTATTTGCAAACAACCACACCCACCAAACAAAGGCAATGTAACGACACTCAGCCTTCTGTCATTACGAACGCACCGCAAAAGTGTATATTGGGTTCAACATTGAGTAAACACTCTCAGACGTGTGTCCTATGGCTAACATATTCCTTTGAAAATATTGGATACAATCGACCCTTGCGCAAATAACGACACTCACCATGTACTGACAATGCAACAACACCGAGCCATTTACATATAACATTACAATACACATTTCAAAAGTGGGCGTCTATTTTAAATATCTCGTTCATTGGAAAGCGGACGACTTCGTTGCTGTTTGAAATGACACTGGGCGGTACGAAATTCGCTAGTGAAGATATGGCGGCTTATTGAATACTAAATTCTATATGACATATGTTTTTATAAAAGTTTAATAATCTAGAAAATGTCGCAGATGGTTTTAGGCTGTGCCACGTGTTGTCAGGTGAAAACCTTAGCTTGATTCTCAGTTTATAATTATCTGAAGATTGTGCGTACTGTCCAAATGAATTATAAGTTTTATGATTATTGAGTTATTATATTTATTTCCTTTTCCACTAATTATCTATACGTTATATGACTGTTATCTTTACCTGATGATATGGTTTTGCCAGCATTTTATAATACCAGTATCCTAGATTTTCTATACATTTTATACTTCAAACCCTTGCAGTTTCCTTTTAATGTCAACAAGTCCGCGAAAGCTGCAAAGTACGGAGGCAGTAAATGAATAATTTAGCAGACCGAAACACTCCATAGGAAAGAACAGTTAACACAAGACCTAAATCGTTCGCTGTTCTTTCAATTAAGCATTACATATTCTCAATTTAAATACTTTTTCAAAGATATTTGATAAATAATTTGAATACGGCATTTTTTCAAAGTTGCTCAATCTTCGTCAATTTTCCAAGCCTAACTTTCGTTGTCTGTACGCGAGGGCATACAGAATTCGGAGTCAGTGACAAATTAAACATATTCTATCCAATGTTCTTACGTAGGTCCTTTCATCGCAAGATTACGAATTCTTACCTACGCCACTTGCTTTTCAGGTATATCCTCTTAAAAATACCAGGCATATCTTCACTTTAAAATCCCACCTATGTGGCATCATGGTTCAATCTCTCTGTAATAACTCGATCGAGGGACATATAATGGTTCGTTAATACTCAGTCCAGGAAATGAACTCAGGTTTCAAAATGTATCAATCGAAATACTTGTTTTCCACTTGCCAGTTGGATTGATGTGTCAGAGCTACTTACATGTACCCTGCACTACGGTTGATATTAAAATGAGACTGTTTATGTGATGGCTGACATGATGCGATGGAGCATCTACTGTATTCATCTGACACATGGTGTCCCGTACAAGTTGAACACCACGCATTTCAAGGTTTTGCGAGTAGGGCAGGAAATTGTATGATAGACAAAATGTTAAATAATAAAGTAACATAAATCGAACGTTAACTGTAACATGACTTTTAAATATCGCCATTGCACAAATTGGAATTAAAACAAGAGTCATTTATTTGGATTTATCTCTGTAGCAGTAATTCTAATCATGGTAGCCATAACAACACTTCTGTTTATGCTCACTTAATAGCAACTGATAATAATCTTAACAAGACACGGCCAATGGTTGATCATTATGATTTTCTCTTATGGTTTTGCTAAAAATTTTCGCCTTCTTTATATCTGATCATTTGTACTTGATACATGGCTATCGAATCACACATTTTACAAAACGATGGATGTAACCGATTAAGTAGTCTGTAGTTTCAGATTTAACAGATGAAGTAAAAGTTAAACTAGTCACGCCCTCAAAATATACGTTTTCTAAAACCTATAATGATAATAGGAGTTACTGCTTCGGTCATGAAAATTGTAGTACAAGCTAAATGCTTCTTCATTCGTCGGCTACTCAGGTTAGTCTCTGTAGGCATACTGCAAGGCTCAATCCTTTGCAGCTGGTCTGTGGTGGCTGGTTGTCACATGTTCCACATGTTGCTTGGTCAAATGTACTAAAACCCCCGTTGAGACACGCGTTGCAAAACTGATGCACTTTATAACGACAAAGCTCAGAGAATAATGTTTGAATCTAATAGTATAGCTTTATTTTCTTCACATTCTTGACACTTGCCAAGTATATATTTTTTTACAAATGCGAAAGGTTGTTCTGTATTTTGATACTTTTGTACGTTAGGCCGGAAGCCACAAGTATTGAAATAAATGTCATATTTATATTCATTGGCTACCTATGTAAATTTACTTTCGTTCCGCTTTCCAAATAAATTGAGAAATGTAAGCAGATCTGTTTACGCTCCACTTTACTTTTATGTTCACGCTACAAGGGAGGGCACTTTCAACCGTGACGTATTATTCTTTCCACTGAATATCAAGTGTTACAAGTTACTTCCAACTTCAAAGTTAACCCAAAGATCACATGCAGCTATCTATGTTTAAAAACGACCAGAACACTGTAAATTAACACTGTTGAGGATCATGAATACATCACTGAAATGGCCAGCGCCCACGATCTGTCTAAAACTGTCGACTCCGGTAGAAAAGTCCTACACAATATGCAAATACAATAAATTGGAAGAGTAGAAAGAGTAGAAATGATGCCAAATTGGTCACTAAGAAAAGGTTTGCGGTTATTAGTTTTATCGTAGGACTTGCGCATGTCGCTAAAGCAAGGATTGCTGATGTCAAACAAAATTACTTCTACGGCTATGTGCGTGTATCAAATATCCGCAGTCCTTACAGTGATAGTTTTGAAATTTGAATTTGTAGGAGTCGTTTCATTTTTTTTTTTCATGACATTCATACGATGTCACTGAGAGAGGAATGGTGCTTTGATTGATAACTTTCAGGTTTTCTCCTTGTGTGTCTGGTTCCATGGATCTCTTTTAAAAGTCTTGATTTCGTTCCGATATAATTCTAACGTGCATGGGCCCAAGGCAATCTTTTTTACCGCTTATGTTAGACACTCTCTCGCGCGCCTTTATTTCCTGTGGATATACGTTCTTTTTGTCGAGGTAGAAAAATATTAGGTCTGCCTGAATTAAATCAGACATATTTTGATGCTGTTTGCTCTCTCTCTCTCTCTCTCTCTCTCTCTCACCTGAAATCCACCAGACGTCACATTATAACTCCATTGTTTATGTTTACTTTGATGACTATTATGATGCTAAGAACTAAGAAACAAGTGTAGAAATCGACGGCAATCAATCTTCTTAAGAAGATCCTGGCGTGTAAGATTTAATGTAGCTTCATGCTGAGCTACAGTACTTCCCAATATTGAAAAAAGTCACTTAATTCATTGTTCGATGCAAACAGGTCTCTGGTCGTCAATATATGTTTTTAATGTTTAAAAGGCACCTAAAATTCAGACAGCTTTTAAATACTTCAAAGAAAATATACCAAGCCACTCCGAACCGCCTTTTACTTCTTTAGACCGGATGCTTTGTTCGATGCATCGCTCTCGAATGTTGCCAGATTATTAAATAGAATTTGCAATGAGAGCCACTCCTTGGTCAATATACGAACAATTCCAAAGAAATTGCACAAAGTGCGATTCCTGTTTTTTATTTCGATCAAAAACACAAGTTAAATTAGAAACTTCAGAAATAATGAGTGAATAAATAAATTGTTATCTGGAAGTAATACATAACTGGCGATAAACCACAAAATCGAACACGTGGTTCAAATCTTATTCATTTGACCCTGTCTGTCTTTTCTTCAATTTCTTATAAATAATTGTATTTAGCCGTAATCTTGACGAACAATTCTTGTAGAAATAGCATTTCCTGTGACGCAAATGTATGAAATATCTTGAAATAAAAAAGTAAAGATTTGACATCGTATGTTTTCATGTAGTAAAGAATTACATATCTGAGGTGGCACGTTATTGAATTTCAAGTGATCTTCACTCAAAATCAATCACGCCGCCAATAAAACACAGTATCATTGACGTTCTAATCTGCCAGACAATCCGTTTCTATAAATATTATAAAATTTAGCTAAATTTAGCTCTGATCAAGTATCAACGAAGTAATCTATCAAAATGATATCACAAGACTTGTCAGTATTGCTTGATAGTAGACTTTGAGGATTGTTTGATCCTGGATTTATCGAGTTTATTTTTATTCCATTATCCCAACTTTGTCCATACGTTGTGTGAGGCATAATGTACTAAAGGCTGTGGTCTTGCCGTTGCACTATATCATCCCGTATCCTAGATTTTCCTGCATAGTTTAAAACTTAAACTTCCGCAGCTTTCTTTACGCCAACAAGTCTGGGAGGGCTGACCGAAGCAAATATGATATGACAAATTGACCAGACCGTCTCTCCCCGGGGGAAGAAGACATAAAATGTTCGCTGACATTTAAATTTACGGTCTATTACTAAACACTTAAAAGAACTTTTCAATGACATTAAACAGTTTCAATATGGCGTATAATACATGATTCTCAAGCTTTGTCGAACGTTTTTGACTTCGCAAGAAAAAATAGAGAGTTACAGACTGTGTGTATACACGGCTAATACACGAGTTTCCCATACCGTAGAGCACATATTATCTTTATACAAAGAAGATTGTCGAAGCCTTACTATCAGTCAGATACAAATCAAACATGCCCTGTTCGCTAACATGAACTTGCATCTCCGGATCGAGAATTCTTGCCTACACCGCCTTCTCTTAGTCTACTGTATATATGTGATCATGTAGCCCCCTTCATATTTAACTACTTGAGCGATATCCTTGTTCAATCTCTCTGAATGAATTCCCTCGGAAAGCTTCCAAAAAGAATGGGAAAATGTATTTTTGTTCAACAGAAAGCAATGAAGAAAGGTAAATTAAACTGTTTTATATCGCCTTCACATGTTCGTTACGGAAACAAACGCTATTTGTTATCTCTTAATTTATGTCTGTAATGGCAAAAATTAGATACGCTGTTGCCATAAGAATACCTGTACTTATCACGCCCTCGGAATGCACTTCGCAATACCTTAAATGTAAAAGGCAGTACTCGCATTTTATGGTGATGGAAATGCAATACACTATAATAACAAAGTCATTGTATTACCTACAAAAGTAAATTTACATTCATCACATTTTCCAAACAATGTTACAGTCACGCTTCTGACTTCAAAAAAAGGGCAATTGTTCAACTGCTACATTGAATTCCCCTTTATTTCACTGTGTGCTATGTTTTTCATATTCACTTATTTTTTCAACTGAAATCCTAATTCGGAGATCTTGCTGTTGTCTTCAATTGAAAACAAAACATAATCCCCTACTTCATTTGCACCCATAGGATGAAGCCAGGGATATGGTTAAGTCTAATATCTGGGGAGGGGAGGGGTAGTCCCCTAGACTCAATTGTACAGCGTGACTATTGGATTTTCAAGGCATGACCACAAGGTGAAAAGAGTACTTCTTCTATATAGTAAAACCTTGTAGGTTATCATGAAGGATAAGATGAAAAAACGTTTATTTTTCTCGGACATATCGAAATGGTTGTCTCCGCATGGTTGCTAAAGGTGGACAAGGTGAAAAGAGTACTTCTGCTATATAGTAAAACCTTGTAGGTTATCATGAACGATAAGATAAAAAAACGTTTATTTTTCTCGGACACATCGAAATGTTTGTCTCCGCTAAAGGTGGACGTGGGCGGGACCAGGGTACTTGTCCTTGTGGCTACCGTACAACGCGACTCGAGAACCCTAAAGGCATCCCATCAAGCTAAACAGAGTACCGCTCGATTGTCATGACACCTTGCACATCGTCATTTATGATAAGACACTTAATGTTTTGCTCGTATGATCTCCAAGGGAAGAAGTTCTTGAATTGATTTTTGATCTCCTCATCTTGAAAATTGTGCGTATTTCTAATTTCACAATGGCTTACATCTGATAGTGAGTGTAATACAGTGGCATTACCAGGGACGCCATCTTTTGGTAACAATAAACTTGAATTGTATGGACCACCAGTAATATTTTAGACCAGACAAATGACACAAATGTACAGAAATGCATTTTTTGAAATTCATTTTTTGACGGAGGGACCGTGGAGAATTAAAATTTGAAATTCATCATTCGTTTAGGGGGAGCAGTTCAACTCTGCCTCGATATAGCGTCGTGCGTGCAATGTACATTTGCAACGAAAATACGTCACGATGTTCACTCTAAGGAACCCGTGCGTATGCTTGCTTGCTACTCAATCATGATTCAGAAAATCTGTTATGAAATGTCAATCAATCAATCTAATAATATCTCGCCGGTATCTCACACATCAATAGTTCAGAGGCGCTGGACAGTTATGAAGGAAACGCTTTAGTAAATAAACATTAGGTTTTAAGGTTCTTTCTAGTCGCTGAGGGCTTTTATCTAAGTTCAAGAGGAAGTTTATTTCATATTCGTGGTGCAGTACATGAGAACATTGTTCGGAAATTTATCAGCAGTTTAGACTTCAATAAGTCTATTTACGCAACAAATAGTGCTTGGGGAAGTTCTAATGGTGATTTAATAGTAGGACTTCCGCACATGAGACTTTCGTTTGGCAAATTTAATTGTTGTTTTCTTTCTCATCCCAGTGGCTCATGGGAAATCAAGAAAGTCTGTGCTGTTTTTGATAAACGAACGCTCATTAGAGTCTTCCTCAGTGGATTACAAAACATCATTAAGCTTGTGCCACGAGACATCTTTAATACTTCATTAAGGTAGTATGCACATCGAAACTTTTGTTCAAACTTTCATTAATGAGACTTTTATCCAATCTCTTATTAAATCAAGAAAAAAAAAATTGGGGTCACCGTGCAAATTTTGGTACTAGAGAAACAAATAACCCAAGATTTACCGATATTTAAAATTCAAAATGGCCACCATCCCTGTGTTAACCCTAAGAAGAAAAAACAGAAAGTCGGTGAAAAGGTTTCTTACACCAAGAGCTCTAAAATGAACCCCCACAAGCGGTATATCAGAAAAGGATTGTAAAAGTTTGAGAGTCCGAATATCTTTCCCCGAGCCGCGTTCTACCTTAAGTCGTACATGCCTATAAACTCAAGAACTTTCAGAGAACGAACTTCCAACCATTCGCTTTCAATATTAAAAATCAAAACCGGAAGTCGCTGTGCAAACTTTGGTACCAGAGAAGTAATAACTTACCCGATACATTTCTCGACACCAATGTGTTAACTCTTCGCAGAAATAAACTAATAAAAACTTTATGTATACTCCACAAGAATCAGTGTTTCACGACTCGCGTTTGTGACGTCAGCAGTTTGTGGTTACACCACTTCTTTAATATTGCTCGATTATTCAAATGAGGTATGTAATGAGATCACCCAGTACACACTAAAAAGTATACAGTCACCTGTAATCTAAATATGCCCATATATGGTCAAAGGGGCGTTCCTTGGCATTCAAAATGCCCATGTGAGGGCGCTGTTTTTAAAAAGCGGCCACCCGCTTAAAATCTGTTAGATTTTCTCTTTCCATGGTAACTGTGGCAGTATACCTTTAACATGTATAAAGACTTTTAAGAACCCAAAATAATGCACAATACTATTATTTTTGAACAAAGGATAAAAGCAAAATGAGAAAAGTCATAAATGATCTGTGAATAACTTTACGTTGTACGCATATCGGGGAGATCATACATAAATAGCGGTAAACCGCCTGTGTTATTCTTAATCAACTGAACGAGTACATATCTATGGTACCAGACTGGTTTGTTGGATTTCACTGGGTGTCCACACTAAAACGATATTGCCGCTAATTTGTAGTGTTGACTTTCTGACCTGTCACGTCGGACTTTGCAGAGTTTCTCAAGTTTAGCCTCAGGTTTATAAGCGAGTATTTCTTGTATATTTTACAAGCGTTTCCTTGGCACTGTCTCTTGGTATAAACGCGGCAATCCTCCATAAGGTCGGTTATATCATATCTTAGGTAGCTTGCTTGACCTGTCAATGAACTTGTCTGAGCCATTCACTGTTCGACTTGTTTTGGAAAATGTGTTGAAATCTTACGGACGCTCGGGAACAGTGCAATTTACTAGTGGCCATACAGCCCTCGTCATCACTGCAACACAAGGTCTGAAGATTACGCCCAGTCGATGCCTAGTTGAAGCCTCCTTTTATAAAATCAAATGAAAGATTCACAGGGTGACAAATGACAATCTCAACGTCCCGTGGTTGAAAACCTTGCGATCTACGGCGACCATGTACATACACACCCTTGCACAAGTAATGTCCAATAACAAACGCTCATTACATTCGATCATATCTCCTTTGATCATTCAGGGCCAGCGTCATGAGTCATTTCCTCGTAACACTGCCTGTCATCGCTACTTGAAATTCGTATTTTATCGTACACAGAATTTAGTGGAGTTAATCAATAGTTGAATGACACGGAAGTTGCCTGGTAATTATAAAAAAAAGAAAATTATTATTCGTCTAACTCGCGACTCAGTGAAATCAAAATTTTACAACCTTGAGTCTTTTTCTTTGGTTTACGTTCATTTGTATTGTCGAATAAGTTTGCTAATTGATTTGAACAGCATGGTATCGGGCTGCCACCGTTAGCATCGTACGACGTTGACGATTGGTTGATGGCCTGCAATGCTGTGAAACAAGGCCACACTGTTTACGTTGTCACACTTCTGTCGTTATAAACCTTGCGACGCGAAACAGTGAACATACACTCTGTAGGGTTCGTCTGAGAAGACACCATGTCTAAATGCGCAGATTTTTGAAATCGAAGATATTGCAAACATTTGGAGCAGAATTATCTCAACTCATGTTTTGCTCTTGATTAAGGGCACTTTAAACTGTGTTTCTGTGGAGCTACTATTAGGTGGGTGGTATAACTTATGTTTCATGCGTTGCATTTTGGGTTGAACGACGCTCCTCTTTTCTTGTCTTCTCTATCTAGCGACTGGCTTCCCACCATTTTAAATTTACAACTGCGAACACTTCGTTTAGCTAAAGTCTGCTCACCACAAAGTACAGCCATCAAAGGCTGAAAGCAAAGACCAATATTATACCGTAATTAACAGATGTGTCAGCTGCATATCCATTCAGCCTTTACGCTAAGAGTAGAAAGACGTAACAGTTGTCAATCTTTTCACGGTTCCAAATATCGACAATACTAATATGTATAAAAATTGAACTATAGCTAGTACACAAACATGTATGTATGTATGTATGTATGTATGTATGTATGTATGTATGTATGTATGTATGTATGTATGTATGTATGTATGTATGTATGTATGTATGTATGTATGTACCGGTATGTATTTATGTATGTATGTACAGTCAATCAATCAATCAATAAATCAATCAATCAACCAATCAAAATAACATGACAACTGTAAAATAAGCATAGTCTTCTCTATTCACCAACAAACACTGAAATCTTTGCAGTAACATTTTATCACGCTACAGAACACGTAGTGCTCCTTTTCGATTTGTTTTTCGATATATCATTTAAAAATGGAGACCGGGTGGAAATAATACAGTTACACCGTTTTGAAGCTCCCTGATGGATGACAACATCAACATTAAGACTGTCAAAGCTTGCATTGTTTAATTCACCAAGCGCTAATACCAGCTATTTGCCAGTTAGTGTCTGGAGACAGGCATGACTCGATGAATAAGATTAAGTTGTCTTCTCTCTAATGGATAGAGGTGTTTTACATAATTGAGTATCTATCTATCTATCTTCCTATTTATAAATGTATCTATCTATCTGTCTGTCTGTCGACCCGTCTATCTATTTGCCTGTCTATCTGTCCATGTATGTCCGTGTGTTAGTGTATCACAAACCACCTATATTTTTAACGTCTTCTATTTGTGAACGCCAATGGAGAAGGACTGTATCGTTTACCAAAGTCCTTTCTAGGATAGCGCGTGTCTTGAAGCAAAACATTTTAAACTTCCATCTAACCTTTACTAAAACTTTCAACCATCCTTTCTTAATTCCTATAAAATATCAGGAGTCACTGTATAAAGTTTGGAATTATTACAGATACACATTATCCGAATTTCTGCCGATATTTGACATTACAGAAAGGCCACTAATCAGTGTCTTTACCCGACGGGGAAAATACAACTTTTGAGTTTTACAAAAACAGTACTGTATTAACTAGCTTTGGCTTCAAAATCTCCCAGGACTATGCACTGCCAGGATTTGGATGTTGTCTTGGTGCTACTTCGCCTATCTATGTACGACAGTAATGTACTGCACTGTAGACTGGGCGCCCTGCCGCTTGGCTTTTCTCGGCAGTAGGCTCTGTCTGGCCAAGCGTTGGTCAACGCGTTTACCCGACGATCTACACAACAGCCTATCAGACGCGACCGTCTGCTGAAGTTTGCTCTTTAATTTTTTTCTACTTTGATATTTCTATGCCCGCAGCGTTGCAGGATGTCTAGCTGCACTGCAGAAAAACCTTCATTGTAAATCTACTGAGATATACAAGTTCGTAATAATACTAATTTCGACTTCAAATGGACGAATTTCCCGTCTTCAATTATTTTATTGTAACAATAAGCCTAATTTGCAATCTATATTGTCTAACATTGCTAAATATTACAATCACTGCCTTGAAACGGGTTTTTTATTTCAAATTCTTCGCCCGATAACCCCGTACTTCAATATCTCTTGGTTTCGAGCTTTTCTCTGTCCTGCGTATTTTTTTTTTCGGAATCCCCGATTTTCTGAATTGGAGCGGACATCCGTTCTTATACATGCAGTGACATTAACAATGCATCATTGTTCGTCAGCGGAAAACTGACGGTGTTGTGAGAATTCTCGTGTGGACTGTATTTTTAAAAGCTATAAAGCTTTCTTCCTGTTATGTCAACAACGGAGGGTCTCCGTCGATAGTGAAATCGACAACGGGTTCTGTCAACAGAAAAAGCGTGGGCCAATTTGAAAGTACAGCGTAACAATGAAATCGTGCGTGCGTCTGTGAATTCATCATCGATTCCAGGTGATTTCCATAGGTTTTTAAATGTCACTGGAACGCCAAAAGCAACTTAGCTTAGGCTGATGAACGTGTGTCTTACATTTGGGTGACGATACAGTCTCATCGAAACCATATAAAAAGGTAAAAATGAGAGAAGTCATATCAACCTACCTGGAGGACAACACTTTTCTCCCAAATACAGCAATCAAACAAGTATCCTTTCACCATGTGAATATAAATCAGCGATTTCAAATCAGGAACGTCATAGCAGATTCAGACGCTATGAATAGAAATCGAAGGTATGAAATCGTCATCGCGATCATTATATCGACCTGGAGTAGCTTTTAATATTTTGCCTTTCAAATGACTCGTATCCACGTGGACAAATCCTTTATCTTTAACGTTTGTATTGCATGTGTAACGCCTGTTGCGGTAATAACCGAGTCACATTGCGCCTCAAGTCTGCAGGGTATGATTCTTCACCGCACCGCCGAAAATTCTTGTCATATTTCTTATACGAGTTCATAACATGTTCATAACATGTTCATTCGAAGGAAATATACCCAATAGCAACCGAAATATTTTCTCATAATTCCACTCAAGTGCTTTTCAAAAATGTTACATTCTGCTTCCGAATTCTCAGTCATCCAATACCTACAGAGAAAGGAATAGCAAGAAAGAAATTAAGCTGATATATATCTGGTATCTGTTGAGTCTTAGAATGTTTTCTTTAGATTTTAAAACCAAATCATTTGTTGTAGGCTGGATTGAAATTTGACAAGTAAAACTTGTTTTCTTATCGACACTTGGAGACCAACTTGGAACGCTTGTTTAGGCTAGACTTATCTGTATTGATTAAATATAGCTTCTCTGTCTTTTACCTTTGTCTTACAGAAAAGCTATTTTTCACAAAACTAAGCCGTGCAAACTTTGTTTACGTCACAAGCTTTAAATGGACAAAGTCGGCCATTTTTCATGAATTTTGTTTGATACGAGATACTTCTTATATTGTTTGACCTGTTGAAAGATACTGATTAAATGGGTGACCATGCATATATTCGACCCCGGTTTTAAACAAATTAAATGAAATCATCGCGAAAATGAATTAATGGTTTCATGACCATTAAGAATATTGTAAGTGTTCGAGAGTATGAACATCTGTCCCCGGGGCGCATTGTCCCGCAACACCAGAGAAAGCAAAGGTGCCACTTTACAAACTGCTGTAATATATACTAACACGTAATCCACTTTCATTGCACACGCGCTTCATTATTTTTTGATCTCTCTGTGAAATCTAGTCTCTTGTCCTACCATCAACGTCCTGTGAAACGCTTGATTATACTGTAAAGCCGTATAAGCACAGTGTGTAATTGGCGCTGCGCAATATTATCTTCTGCAACTGAACTGCAGTAAGCTAATTCTTAAACGGAAAAATCGCATACTGTACAGTGCAGTATGTTGGCAAGATCGATATTTTCCATTTCAACTTACTATATTGAGTCGAACAAGAAAATGAGGTTGTATTTGTATAGGACAAATATAATGGGAATTTTATCAAAAATCAATATTTAATACCGCTTTAAATTTATACCGTCTAAAATTCTTCCTACAGAATTTAAATCCTCACACAGGACAACTGCTTTTAAATATCAGCTGACGACAAAAGACACAATTAGGCATGAGTGGAAAGCCATTAAAGGGAGAGAGAATGTCAGTGATATTCATATGCATGTGCAATTATTAAAATGACGTAATCTTCCCTCGTCAATTTCTGTAATCTTCATTAAGTATCGACGTACCGCGCATTTCAGCTCATCTGTGATCGTCAAGAACTCGTCCATTATCGCTAATTGGTGCAAGAACAATTGTATGCCTCGAGTACTATCACGTATGTACACAATAAAGCAATATCCATTACGATGATTAAAGTATAGATACTCCAGCTTGTGATATCTCCCTATGCAAAACAGATTATGACAATTACTACAGGTGTGTTCGTGTCCATTGATATCTGCCATAGTTTTCTCAACGCATGATTGCACGATAGGGTGACTAAATTGAAACGGGTCGAGGGACCGTCGATCGTCAAACCTGACACATGTGAAACGTAAGTGCCAATCACCCCGAGGGGGGAGTCGGCACTAAAACGTTTTTAGAGATGAACAACAGTAGATTCCTTATTCAGATTTTGGCGCCTGCAAAGCGAATTGTGGTCTGACTACCCACCTCCCGATAAACGAAGGAATTGCGTTTCCCAAAGGTCAACTTTCACTATCGATGGTCCCTAAGCTGACCGGCCTCCAAGTATAATTAGCCTCTTGGATAAGACAGGCACGATTTATAACTGTTGACAAGACTTGACGAACAACTAAGAAGTGTGGAACTTGAAGGTGTTACGAGAGCCGTAACTTGCTAGCGTAACAGTATGTTATGATTCGATACCATCCGATACCATCCTCTTCAAAACGGTCTATTTTTAGATATTGTCTCTTTATCTAGGTTATTTATAGGACTATGGACACCGTAAAGATACTAGTTAACTATCACATTCAATTTTACAGATATATTCTGTATTTTGTGCATCTGTGCCTTTTCATGGTCTTTCATGTCCGTTGTTGAAAACTGAAGCTTCAACGTGTTACAAAAGTAGCTAGAATATTTTATTGTAGCCTAGCTCGGTTTAGAAACTCCGTGAAGATCAATTTCCGTGTCCAAACAATATCTTTGGCGGTGCCTCAAATGAGTCACAAATTTACTTGGCTTATAAAAATTTACAGAATATTTCAGACATTGTGAAACCAGTAATGATAATCAACTCCCTAGTTATATAGGAAAAACAAATGCTGTTTTAAAATAGCAAACGTTAAATTGATGACGAGGTTTCTAATATGGCAGTTGAAATTTCAATCCTCAATATGTTTACTTCGTCGTTCGGTCGGAGCTGTAATCCTCTATATGTTTACTTCGTCGTTCGGTTGGAGCTGCTTGGGTTTCAGCTATAATATGAGAGACAGACAGACAGACAGACAGACTGAGAGACAGACAAAGAAAGAGTGGGCAGGAGAGAGGGAAGACAGAGACAGACAGACAGACAGACAGACAGACAGACAGAAAGAAAGAAAAAAAGAAAGAAAGGATTCGAGAGGGCGGGAGGGAGGGGAGAGAGAGGGCGGGAGGGAGGCAGAGGGAGCGTGTGTATAATATGGGTCGAAAGAGACCTACTGGGCGGCGAACAATACTCATAGGCCTACCTACCTGCAGCATTTCTATCTTCCTACCTCACTCCGTCCCTACGGCCTGCATACACATACATACATAATACATACATACATACATACATACATACATGCATGCATGCATGCATGCATACGTACGTACGTACGTGCGTGCGTGCGTACGTGCGTGCGTGCGTACGTACATACATACATACATACATACATACATACATACATACATACATACATACATACATACATACATACATACATACATACATACATACATGGCGTATAGCGATGTGGGTCAAAAACTATTTCCCTAATACCCTCTGATGTCACTTTTGTCAATTCTAGATCTGTTGGGACTAGTGTTTATTTTTGGTCACGTGACGTTAGTTTTAGCGAATCGCAACACTGAATGAGCATGTGGCGTGTTATAATATAGTATAGTATAGTATCAACATATCCAAGCCATCATGTAATTTTGCAGTATCTCTTTACAGACATGATCACTCTTGGCATTCTCTACACCGTGGTGTGCCTGTCTGGAATCGTTGGCAACGGTGTGGCATTGGCTGTGTACCTCAGAAAGAAGACAAGACCGGCGCCCCAGTATTTCATCATCGGCCTGGCCGTCATCGACCTTTTCGTCTGCCTCGTCATCATGCCTTACGGAATCATCGCCGTCATCTACCCGTCCGTTCTCATTGTAGAATTGTGCAAGCTGTTGTCATGGTTATGGCATGCCAGTATCAGCAGTTCTACTTTCATCACAGCGGCCATCGCAGTGGACAGATACTTTGCAGTCTGTCGACCGCTGACTTTCAGAGTCGGCCCGTCCTACGCCCGTATTGTGATCCTGACATCAATGATCGTCTCGCTCCTGTTGTGCACCCCTGTCATCTTCCAGTTCGGCATTGCGTACACCGCGGATATTGATAATGTTACCAACGTTACTAGCATTTCGAAAGAGTGTACCGCTATTGATCCGGGATACTTCGGCATCAACATCCTATCGGCAGTAATCTTCCTTGCGTTGGTTACCCTATCAGGTTTATCATACGGCAGCGTTTACGCGGCGCTGCGCAAGCGCTCGAAGATCGGCGTCGCCTTCCAAGCCGGCGGTCGAGAAGTTTCTTCGACTATCGTTGATAATGCGAGTGTTAGTGCGACGGAAAACGTATCTGCAATTGCTCCCGAGAAGCCAGTGAAGAATAAATTGCACCCTCACGTGATGACTCGGACGCCGAAGGTTTCGGGGGAGAACATCGAAGACATCCGTGCCGATATTGTGAACAGCACGCGATCGAAAAAGTGTAACTTTTGCTGCGGCGTGCAACTCCAGCCTCAGAATACGAATACGTTTGAATACAGCGGCAACATGAATACAACGCAGCAAGGGTTCGCTGACGGGATGTCTGTCCCGGCGGTCATCTCACGGAGAATCGGTCAGCGTTCCGTGAATCCCATCAAAAACAAAACGTCGAAGATGCTGTTGGTGGTGACGATTACCTACATTGTGACCTGGATGCCGTACTGGTCGTTTCTGTTCCTGCCGCCCTCGTTCTGGGAAACCAGCACACCCATCGAAATCCAATTCTACAACTTTCTGAAATACCTGTATGTCATAAACAATGCCGTAAATCCCATTATTTACAGTTTCATCAATAAGCGATTTCGTAGTGATTCGCTGGCCCTATTTTCTAAATGTTTTAATCGTTTTAAAAAATAGCTGTGTTGGTCTCCTAGAATTTTGTATAAATATCTCCCACAGGATCCTGATACTTATCAGTGTTACAATATCAATTATTGTTTACCGGATAAAATTAAATCACATTGCAGGGCTCGAAATTAGCGGTAGTCCCGCGTCCACAGACTACCAACTTTTCCCTGGGGCTACCAAAGTCCATGAATTGGTAGCCCAAACGGACTACCAAAGCCTGGGACATGAAATACTTAGCGTGCGATGTCCGTCACCTTCGGACAAGCTAAACGCAGTCAACATGCAGTTTCATTTGTTTGAAGCAATTTCCTTTCATCTGTGAACAATTTTTTCTTGTGACAATTGCAATTTTCACTGCTGTGTTGTTGCTTTCACAAGATGCGGAGCGTCTGATACTAGAACGTTGAGTTGCTTTTCCGCGTGCAGTCTTTGCATGCCAGTGCACACAATGGATGCTGATCGGCAGCATACAAGACGTCCTTGTGTCAAGTTTTGGGGTTTTGATGCGGAAATTTCACAAAACTGTCACTTCTATATCAAGAGATTGTGTAATCAGTTTGATTTGAAATAGTAATATAAATCACTCAGTGTGTCAGTTATTTAGCTGAGTTTCTTTTCGCTGTCTTTTATCTATGGTTGTCGATCAGTATCAATGTATTAGGTTCTGCATAGAGAGACTCGGATCGGGTGTAACAAGGCACGCCAGTTCATAAAGATCATGGGAATAATTTGTTTCTGTTTTTCTTTACTCAAGTTACAATTTCTTTGGATGTGTAAGCCAATTTTGAAATTGATAGAAAGTTTTAAAATGTACATAAATTAGCATAAATTAAGCGTTCGTGACACATAACATGGGGTCTTTCGAGTTGAAGCCCTATATGTGATGCTGAACCAGGGCTTATACTCGGACGAGTATAGTATCCCTAAACTAAAATATTCATGGACTATCAGCACTTGTCAATAGGCTACCAACTTCAGAAAATGGTAGCCCAAGTGGACTACCAGGATAATAAGTTAATTTCGAGCCCTGCATTGTGATACAGCTCTTAATCTGGCAGATATCACGACTGAATCTACTAGAAGTTGTAATGTCTATTGTCGTGAAAGTCGTTCAGACGTGGATATTTTATGCACAAAAAATCAACTTCTTTAAATTTTTCAATTGACGATGAAAGGTTTAGTTTTGTATTTTCGAAAGACATTTGATAATTGAGGTTTAACAAGTGACATGGAAATTGTCAAATAGTATTTCATATTTTTACACTGATGAAGGAAGCTTTGTAAACACTTATATAATCCTGTATATGCTCTAAGGTTCTATTAAGTGCCTTATCGTATGGCGAAATTGATCCAATTGGCCATTGACGTCTATCTATTTACCACTAGGCTAGGGCGTATTGTCATTCTTTGTACGAGGGTTGATAGAACCTGTAAACGGTGATTAGGCTAGAGGGTCTGAGATACCCTTCAACATATTCTTCTGACTTATATACACCCCAGCTACTCTTTTTTATGGCATGCGTATTTTCAATCTACCTATAATTTTGTTTAATGTGTAATACTGTTGTGTATCACCAACGCCAATTTTGTCATTCAGCAACATCACAAGCAGAATAAATAAAAACATGCGTATTGCGAAAATATCAAAGACAGTTGAAAGTGCCTTTGCAGTCACGCCGGATGGGTAGCTTTTTCACATATAACTGGAGTAAATTGTTAACGTTAATCGCAAAATAAAATCATGCACATTCCACAATCAAATTGTCTCTCTTTGTGCGTTTGTCAATTTGCATTCTGTGCAAGTAATGTTAAAGGATTGTTGTGTCGATTTATTACATGCCTCCGTCGTTTATCGAACGTCGCACGCTCCATAGGACCCAAAGGTAAGTCGTCGATGACGTCGTGGACCGCACAGTCATCATTTGATTGAAAGTGAACCAGAACAACTTTCAACTTCACAACTTTGAGATGTACAAACGTTGAAATTACATGTTTCGCATAGGAAATCCGGGTTTTAGAAAAAATTTAGCATAAAATATTGATAATCGCATCACAGCGGTTTAAATATATCAATGCGCCTTTCGACGATAAATATCGTTTCATATTTAATGGATTTTCGTCTAAGATGGAAATTAAGCATTTGATTATCATTTGCTAATAAACCTAAATATCTGAAGTGAAAGCTGTGTAAGAGAGGCATGTAATAAGAGTATTATAGCCCAAACAAGGGACTACGTACCCTCAGAACAGGAGACCATTTGCCTTTCTTACGTCGGGCAAATGGTCACCTTCCCCGGGCACATAGTCCCACGCTTGGGCTATAATATATTATGTTTAATGGTCAGTCATAGCTCTTGAAAAATATTCCAGTTTTTTATCTATTTGTAACATATGCCCAAAAAATTTAATTACTTCCGTTATTTTTCCGTCTACTCTATTTTTTCTTCGTCTATTTGTCATAATACTATACTATTATAACAGCCAATGTTCTGCCCTGGGCGTGAATTCCATTGTCCCATTGCGATAACAATTATTTTCGCGAATGCGAGCAGTTGTGCTCAGAAGCTGAACACCGGTCATCCTATAGTCTACAGAGAACAAAGCAAGAAAATGTCCCAGATATATTTGACCAAAAAGGTAGTGTTGATCCCCTGAAACAACAAGTCTAGAATAATACATGATGCCTTGATTATGCTAATTGATAGGAAAGGTCAGAGTTCACACTTGGACAAATTAGTAACGCTAAAAATTTTCCATCAAAGTTTTGGTGTCTGTCAGAGCTAATTATCGTTATAGCCAAAACTGCTTTTCAAACACGTACGGGTATCATATCATTGCCCAACGGGCATAAATATCACGTTTCCGCCTGTTCAGGCACGTGCAACGTCAACTGCAACACAAATAAATCGTAAAGGCTATAGGGCTTAACCTTCCCTTTGCAATTAAAGAACAAATAGCGTCATTATGTTCTTGTGTATGATAACAGTGAGCTTAAAGCACCTTTTAGAGTGTCTTTAATTGGCATTCAAAAAGTAAGGCAATCTGATATATTGTAGGCATCTTTTCAGATAGAGATATTTCATTTTTTGTTTTGTCAATTACTACCACATGAAGATTAACGAAAAATTCAAAAAACAAAAAATCAGCTAGTACTAACAAGCGAAAATTCGAGAAAGCATTATCAACCATACCTGGTTTAGACGTATCTAACTGACTGACATTGAACTTGAAATCTTGAAATCTAAGGATAAACAAACTAATGATAAGGCTGTATTGCTGTTTCACGAAAATTCGTTGCCACCCTCAAGCCAAGAAAGTAACTTGCTAATACAAATATATGCGCTGAAGCAAAATTACTGAGGCATTGTATGATGTGGACACGCGTGAGAAAATGTCAAGGAGATATTGTCTTGTCCTTGAAACGGCTAAATTGCGAACCGACGGGAGCCTTAATCTGCATCTAGTGTGTGATATCGCACATCAATCAACAATTATGTTAACGACCAAATAGGGCCAATTAGTAATGTCCATCACCAGAACAGGAGTTGATAACCCACTGACATATAAGAGCAGAATAATTGGAATCGCTACCCTTACAAAACACATTTGATTTTTTCACAATTTTCGTTCTGTATGTCAACAACAGGTTGTTTTTTTTGAAAAACGGTATTCAGCTTGTTGATTCGGCCCATGCATGTGTAGACTGCATTGTTATTGTTGACAAGTGAATTCTGGTCCCGACTAGAATTCAAATGTAAACAATGAAAGTGCATTCTGTACGCACAGAGTCAGTCTCAGCGAGCCAAGTAAAGGGTGATTAAACGTCGTTTGGAGGTAGAACTTGAACAAGAACTTGCAATTGATAACAAAACAAACGTAGTGGAAATATCATCAGAAGTTACAGCTACTGGTCGTTTCACAAAGAATTTTATGCACATATATCTACATTGTTGACAGAAAGAGGCAAAATATCAAATGCACATCAGTAAAGATCGGCCAAGTTCCTGTTTGTATGTAAACGTTTGTGCTATATTACAATTAACTTGATACAAATGAAAATACCATTTCAACTGGCATTTCGCCTTTTTCAAGTGGCCATAATAGAAATGAATTGTTCAGAAAAAATACTGAAACACGACTGGAACTTATTTGGGATAATTGGATGGTGAAGCGATGTCGATCTCATCTACAAATCTAACCTCATCTGCTTTTCTTTTTACGTTACACAATTGTTTTTATTAGTAATTTGTGATATTGCAACATTAAGCACCTAAATGTTTTGAGAAATTTGAAAAATATGAAGATCCAATTATCCCAAATTAGTTCCAATCGTGCTCTACAGATATCAATAAAACTGAGTGCAAATTTACAGGCAGTCAAGGTAGAATGCGTCTCGGGACAGATATTTGGACTTTCAAAGTTTTACGAAATTATTTTTGATTATTTTGAAACTCATGGAGTGACTGGGGTTTTCACAGGTTCAAATTTGTCAAAACGGCAATTGTATTTTCTCCCATATCACCAGGAAAGAGTGATACTGGTATCGGGCATCATATGGTAATATGATTCATTGCAAGCACTTGCGAGAAACAGGGGAAATCTATCTTGATTGAGAGCTATTACAGCGCTTTAAGGTAGCTACATACCTTATAGACATTTTTAGATTTTTATTTTTTCTCAGTTATAGAAGTTCCAAACCCAAGTAAAGCATATATTTTCTGAAATTTCTGGTATTGGGAAATCCGACCAGGTACAATACTTAGTCATTGTTTGCATAATAGTCACGTGACAAGCAATTTTGCTGAACCTTCGAAAAATTTAGCGAACATGCGGCACGATTTCCGGTTGAAAATTGTGCGTTGACAAGCCTTGGTAATACCATTCAAATCCGAGTCTAGGATTTCATTTACATGCCTTTGTTTTTTGTTATGCACTATTAAAGGTGTTAGACTTAGGTGCTTTTCAAGGAATTGTAATTATCGCGCCATATAATTTGAATTGAGACTCGGAGAAAAAATCGCAGACACAGATTTGAAGAATATTGCTAAGACTTGTCAATGCATGAATTTCAACCGGAAATCGTGCAGCGTCTTCGCTAAAGGGAGTGACCATTATGCAAATAATGTACTGTGCACGGGTCGGATTTCCAAATAGGGGAAGTCTTGTAATTAGATCGTCATTCTGTCCTTGAAACTGTAGCATACTAGGGGCCCTCATATACAGCATAAGGCAAGAATAAGGAGGACACTAAGTGCTAAGAACACTTCAGGAAGTTGTGCTTGACTTGCAAACTGGAGTCACTGCAATACGTATATTCACATTTTAAGTCAGCGATATTGATAGAAGCGGCGGCGGAAATGAATATACATTTATCTTAAGTTTGCTCTCATTACAGACTTGGATAAATCGCTCACATGTGGCAAAAAAGTCAGCAAACAGCATAAATTACGACGAAAATCCTGAAATGTGATTGCAACAGGATCCAATGCCTAAAATCGATGCTTGCAAAGAAGACTGTGAAAATTAATGAGGTTCGTCAGGGTATCTTTATGCTAGATTTTTAAACCATGTGTATTCTGGCATTTTAAAAAGTCGCGTTGCTGACTGCATATATTTGAGAAAACTCAGTTGGCCTAACAAACCTAAAAATGTTTGCAAAGCAGTAAGTAAAATGTACATCCATTAGAAACTGTACTTCCGACGGTCGTTTGTCCATGGTGAGGGAGGGGGAGGGGGCTACTTGTGACCAACATTTTAACGAGAACAGTTGTAACAAGTAACGTTACCATTTCTATATCTGATTTCAATCAGATCGGGATAACGGGAATTGGCATTCGACTTGCTACCGGGACGAAAGTTTTTAGCTCCCGCAAAGTACTTGTTCTCGTGGAAACAGGATCAGTTGCAGCAGAGTCATCCCGAGTAATAGCCGACTAACCGATTTTTGCGATGTTGTTCACACCGGACAAGAATTAACAACTAGACCGGACTGAAATCGTCACTTCCTAGGGAAGACGCAGAGGACAAAAACCGCACGTCGACTCGATCATTATGCTACAGGGTGAAAACCGACATTGCAGCAAAATTTTGACAGATTAGTGTGTAGATTATTACACTGGAATGGTCTCTTTCAATGAACACAGCGCTCAGAAAACACATGCAAAATTGCTTTGTTCCACTTCTCAATATCGCACCTATACATCTTTCTCAACCTCCGGGTATGACTACAAAAAGCACGTTCCTTGCACAGACTCATATTTGTTCAAGCAGAGCAAGATTGTGTTATTATGATGGCTTCAAGCTGCCGTCGACAGGGAATTACTGAGTAGGTCGGCGACGGACATTACCCATTACAATTCACAGACAATAAAATTAAAAATCAAGTGTGCATTATGGTTTGTTAGGATCATGTAGTCCCGTCAGGATAACATAGATAACTGATTTAGGGGGGAGAATCTTTGACAAAATATTCCATAAATGTAATATTATTGAAATATGTCAAGAGCCGCTGTCACATTCTTGATTTCATGATGATATAGTCAAAATATTTATTCCTCTATGAACATGATTGACCATGCGTGACGTTTTTCTAAGTCAACATATGATCCCCAAAAAGTTATATACCAAAAACGACTTGTGAAGTTTGAGAGCCCAATATCTGTCCTCGGGGCGCATTCTACCTTTGAAGCAAATGAGTCGGGAATGTGGAAATTTCTTCTGATCATCATACTTATTTTCCATTACCTACTATATATGCAACAACTTTAAACTCGTGACACTCTCCCCCAGTCTTTAAGGTTGCGACACTCAGCGACAGATATTGGACTCTTAAACTTTTGCATAACTATTTCGGTCTACCACTTGCGGGGGTCTCTTTTGACAGCCATGAAATAAACAAAGCTTTCACCGGCTTGCTTATGTGAAAATCGAAAATTTAATTTGTTACCTATAGAGTTATCACCGAGATAGCGACCATTTTGAGTTCAAAGAGTAGGTAACTAATTGGTTGTTTTTCCAGTACAACATTGTGCACGGTTGATTTTATCCTCTTTCTCGAAAGGGGATGATTTAAACATTCCTAGCGGAAAGTTCGAGTAGAAGTTTATTAAGTCTGTCAATTTTGAGGCGCGTACTCTCTTAATGCCTTTAGTGAAAATTGACGATGGCAAAGCGCTCACGAAATATTCTGCTATTTTGACAAATGATGTTACGTGTTGATTATATAACAATTTTTTTTACAAATCTCTCACTGAACAAACTGTTGTGTCTATTGTGGTTTACCTCTCTAAAGACAAGTTAATGTTGGAGTTTGTCTTGTTTAGGGTTTTTTTTGTAAAAAATACTTTTGTCGCCTTGGAGACGCGGCCTTGTTACGACCGATAACATAGTAACTAACCGATAACGTATCGAACCCAATAACGTAGTAAAAATTTACCAATAACGTATCAAACCAACTGTAACGAACAGATAACGTAGTCATTTTTTCTAACCGATAAAAATTTACCGATAACGTAGTAAATTTTCCTAACCGATAACGTATCAACAAATTTACCGATAACGTATCAATGAACCGATAACGGATTAAATCAACTGAAAAAGTCAGCCAACTATGCATCAAAACAACCAATACTGTATCATTTAATTGATAACGTATCTGATCAAGCGATTCATGGGGAGCGATATTTCGATCGAGATAGATAGATAGATAGATAGATAGATAGATAGATAGATAGATAGATAGATAGATAGATAGATAGATAGATAGATAGATAGATAGATAGATAGATAGATAGATAGGTCGATTGATCTAACGATAGATATATCGATCACTCAATCGATCTATCTATCGATGTTCGATAGATGTTCGATAGATCGAGCGATCGATGGGTAGATAGATCTATCGATCAATCAATCTATCGATTGATAAATTGACGGACAGATCGATCGATAGAACGACGCATCTATCAATTCTATAGAATGATAGATCAATCAATCGAGCGATCGATCGATATTATGATCAATTGATCGATTCGATAAGTTGGTCGATAGATGGATAGATAGATCGATCTATAGATCGATCTGTTATCACATTGTCTCGTATTTAATTTTCTTTTTCTTCTATTTAATTTTTTCCGTTTCGCTTAAATTGCTTCAGTCTGCAGCAAAACAATCGTGTTTCGACTGCTTCATAGTAATACGAACGACTAAGCTGATCTCAATGTTGTCAAACTACTGGAATTGGTTAGGGAAGTTGTTTTTAGTCTTGCTATTAATATAGTAGCTATACAGTTTAGTTGTAGTTTGGTAAAATTCAAAGAGATGGTACAAGTACTGATAAAACAAAGGCAGGGTAATTTGCGGCTGTTGGTTTACACTGAGAACCCTACCGAGAAAGAAAACTATTACGTACATGTACACTGAGAACCCTACCGAGAAAGAAAACTATTACGTACATGTATCGGCTATAATTCAGACAGAAAGTATGGTTGTAATAGCAAGATTAGAAACAACTTTCCAAACCAATTCAAGTAGTGAAGCAACATTTAAATTAAGTCCGTCGTTCGTAATGCAACAAAGGTTATACTGGCAAGTCGTTGGAATGCTTTGCTTTGCTTTTGTGAATATCACAAAACATTTGTTGTTGTTTTTAACAACTTAATCGGACCAGCTACAAAACTAAAGTCTTTCTTTTCTTCGGGACTGTTTCCTGGCTATAACAGACCAGGTTTGGTACGTCATCTGTTGATTTAATACGTTACTGTTCCCTTTGCTATCAATTCGATCAATTCATTCGATCATTCAATCGATCGATCTTTCAATCGATCGAGAGATCGATCGATTGATAGATAAATGCATTGATCGATCGATCAATCTGTCAATTTATCGATTGCTCAATGAATAGATCGATGGATCGAGGATAGACCTACCCCTATGAATCTATTCCTATGAATCAATTGATCCAATACGTTATCAGTTGATTTGATACGTTATCAGTAAATTTATTGATACGTTATCGGTAAGGTAAATTACTACGTTATCGGTTAATTTTTACTACTTTTCTGTTAGAAAAAAATACTGCGTTATTGGTTCGTTCCTAAGTTATCGGTTGATTTGATACGTGATAGGTAAATTTGTGACTACTTTATCGGTAATTACTACGTTATTGGTTGTAACAGGCCTTGGCTGGTCGCGTTTTGCACTCAAAATTGCAACGGGTAATCTGCTATAACAAATGAGGAAAGTAAATCCCGAAGGTGACCAAGTGATTTTCTTTTGTCAGACTCAGTGGACCTAATAATAGGAAGAGGACTTTATGAGACCCTGGGTATCACGGCCCTCGATCGAATTCGACCTCAACGTGGGGCACCTAGCCTATAGTCACCTACACTGTAAAAATAGCGGACGCCAGACGCGTCTTTACGCGTTCAAAATGTACATGTCGGTGTTCAAATTTGAACGGCTAGTGTTCATATTGTTAACACTAGTGTTCATATTATTAACAATGATGTTCTAAACCTGAACACGATGTGTTAACAACCATCTCCTTCAAGTGTTCAAAAAACCAGCATCACAGAAATTTTACAATACTGTGAAACAATTTACAATCTTTTGTGTTTTTTACTTTACAATGGCTATATTAAATTTACTACTGCCTCGCTGTCCGGCAAACGTACGCGGATTTTGGTGTAACGAATTTCACACTATGTGAAAAATATTTCCGGTCTACAATGGCTGGAAGCATGTTTTTTCTACAGAAGGAAGTATACAAAATAATTTTACACGTTAATTACGGGTTGAAATTTTCACAATTTGAAAAGAAAGTCAGAAAACCACCATGAACGTTTTAATTTTAACATCGGCGTGCAAGAGGCGTTCTACTTCTAAACACTTGGTGTTCAAATTTGGTGCCTTTTCCTATCCCATGATGCATCAAAACGGAAGTTGCGACATTTTTCTTGTAAGCGCACCCTGAAGTCGTGATCGTGCGGAAGCAAGACCAGAAAGGGTAAGTTTCCTCTCCAAAACAGTAAAAGGGATTAGATTTTGAAGCATCTGTATTATCATCCTTTGAAATTAATTGTATTGTACCTTGAAATAGCTTAACTACGTGAAGAAACCTTTTTTCTTTCAGTGGCTGGTATATACAAACAACTAGCTGTGAATACGCATTGGTACTTTTGGTCATGGCCTATCGATCGATCTCACTCGGGTCAAGGGTCAACGAACACAACTATAGCGATAACCCTTGACCTGAACGCGATCGATACGCCTTGCGTAATCACAGCTAACACATGTCTTTTAGTAGACACAATGGCATGTAAAACATCAGTTAAACATCGTAGAGTATACAATGTATTGTTTCAACAGATGAGAGTTTCGCTTTTTTATTTTAATCAGTTGATGACAAGAAGCAGCAAATATTTTGTAACAGTATTGAAGAGAGGCACTGTATATCAAAGTCTCCCCTTTTCCTTAGCCTAATCAGCTCCTTGTCTTTCATTTAAAGTCTCATCTCGACATTACCTATTGTTGCATTATTTTCAGGATGTAAAAAGTTGGATTTAACTGAAAATCAAAGAGTTGTTACAGAAGCTGGTGGTACAGATAATGAAGAAGATGAGTGTACAGGTAGCTGTCTGGAAACAAGCTTGAGAACCTCAGTTCATCTACAATGTAGATTTAAACTTCCAAAGGTCCGCCGGAGAATAAGCATTCACAGATGTGTAGTCTCCCTTATCAGATGCAAGGGTGGTATGAAAAATTAAAGCTGAAAGCGACAGAAAATTCAGAGTAAAATTGTCCACTCTGAATTACTGAATGTTCTGAAATTTTCACTCTGAATTTTCTGTCACCTTCTGCTTCAATTTTCATTCCATAGTGTATCTGATGAAGGAGACTTCGCGTCTTTGAAAGCTTATGCCCCTGTAACATTAAGTTGATCATAGCCTGCTACCAAACCTAAGATTATTTTGTATTGTAGCTCAACACGTCTCTTGTACTTTGCAACTGGCTTTTAGCTTTGCTGTCAGCTAAATAGGCGGATGAGTAGCATTGTCCTTAAATTTGTACATCCAAGGGTTTTTCTTCAAAACAGCCTGTACGAATCCTTTAATATTTGGATTACAGGTTCCCAGGGATACCCTAATCAGATATGTTCAAATTATGATGAAATATGCAAATTTATATTTTCGAGGCTAATTTTGCTATTTTTTGGCAAAAATCTTCTTCTCTTTTACTGATGTCTTCAATATTTGGTAAACATGTCTCTAAGAATGACCTCAGTCAAATTTGTGCTAGTTGTGATGAAATATTCAAATTTTTATATTTCATGTCAATTTTTGTCATTTTTGGTCAAAAAATCTTTTAAAAAATCTTCAAAACTGCTAATTGAACAGTTTCGATATTTTGGACATAGACCTCTACTGATAGCCTTTTTTTCAGATTGTTCAAATTATGCAGAAATGTGCAACTTTGTATTTTTAAGATATTAAAGACATTTCAGACATTTTTAAGACATTAGGGATTACCATAATTTCCAAGTTATGATGAAATCTTCATTTTTTCTATTTTAAGGGTGATTTTTACCATTTTTGGTAAAAAAAATGTATAAAAAATTAATAGCAGGGTGCACCAGAATTTGAAAGTTCTTTACGAATCAATATGGTTTAAATTTCTGAGAAGTAGATTTTGAAATGTCACAGATTTATTTTAGGGTTTATTTAAAGATATTACAAACAAACAAACCTTTCTGTTTATGAAGGACTTTGTTGGACAAGGAAATAGGTTTTACCCTGTCAAGGACCCACTTTCCACACTTTCTGCATGTTGTGCCTTACTGTGACACTTTGACAAATTGACATCTTGTGTTTACTTTGGTTTGGACAACTATATACCATGTGCACTAAAGAAGCCTTGACTAACTTTTTTTCCTTCAAAATTTACAATTGTCTATACAAGAGAAAATGTCTTTAAGAAACCATCTTACAAAAATGGAGTATGCATTTCATACATATAAGGGTTTTCAACACAATAAGTATTCCAAATTTTGAGCTTTTTTAGATTTTTTTGTACTTTTTAAATAAGCATGAACATAAAGCGTAATTCACAATATTTAAGTAAAACCTGTTTTGTCATTACTTTGTTCATATTTTTTAAAACGATCTACAGTGTTTATGGTGATTTTTAATGCTTCTGTTTTGATAGGAGGGTGTTAACACCGTTGGTATTTTCCTCTGACAAACTTTACATACATAGTGGCAATGTTTATTTGCCCATTTTACAGTAAATTATTGTATTTTACTGTAAGAATTTTTTGTGTTATTTTAGAATAAAATAATTTTACTGAATATCAGTGGTCTGTAATGTTATTTCAAGGCTTGAACACCCCCTGAACGCCCCGAATTAAATGTGTTCAACAAGCGCGCATCATGTGTTCTAGCCTTTAACACACTTATCGTTGAACGGCGTCCATGCGTTCAAAAAGTGTTACAGCCCTTTGAACGCGTAAATGCGTTCAATTTTTTGAACACATTTCATGTGCAACGTGTGTTCAGATATGGAACACCATGGTGTTCAATATCATGTCTGATGAACACGTAGCGTTCAAAATCTGCACACGTGTGTTCAAAAATTGAACGTTGGTTGAACACGTAGTGTTAAATTTCTGAACGTCTGGACGCGTTCAAAAAGTGTTACAAAAAGGCGTTTAATTGGTGTTCTATCCTTGAACACTTAACTTTACAGTGTAGTGAATACATCACAATCAAAATCGCTCGGCTGAATCCCCACAACAAGAGTGCCCTGATGCTGTTACAGAGGTTATTCACATGAGCAGGCAGAAGGAAGAATAGACGACACCTGGCAATGTGTAACATCCATGTATAAGGAATAAACGACGTTATATTTGAAGACTTTCAGCGGCTACTCTGCTTCTGTATATTCCGATGTCCTCTCGCTAGCTATTCCCCGAAGGGAGACGGTGAGAAGTAATAATCTTCTCACATGGTAGTCTGACTTCAAAATAATCAATTTACCAACAGCAAATATGATAAAATTACCTTGTATTGGGATTGCCGCATATACCAAGATATGTATTACACATTATGAACACTCTGCAGGTGTCTGCTTGGTATTTATTTCTGTCTGCAGATAAAATATGCCATTGTAAACACTCTTGAGTCGTTTTTGAGAAAGAAATGTTTCCACTATATGTGATGAAGAGATTCATACTGCTCTGAGTAATCTAACAGAATAAAGCGCGACAGACTAAGCTTGGCTTGTTAAAGTGAAAAATAGTAGTGTATAATATACCTACAGGATTTGAATATTCATTGCAAAGGATGGGCAAAATGTTCCTTCAAGTTCATCAGCGCAGCTATGGGGGCAGAAAAAAAACGGAAGAATTCTGGGTAATGGCTGGGAGAAAGCTGGGCCACGAGTTAAGGTAGTTAGAGAAACAAATTACCCAAGATTTCCCGATATTTGAATTTCAAAATGGCCGCTATCCCTGTGTTAACTCTATGGAGAAAAGTGAAATTTTCTAATTTCAAAAAACTAAGCTGGTGAAAAGTTTTCTGACACCAAGAGCTTTAAAATGAATCCCTAACAAGTGGTAGTTCAGAAAAGAATTGTAAAAGTTTGAGAGTCCGAATATCTGTCCCCGAGGCGCGTTCTACCTTAACATCATGTTAGTGTATATGTGTAATGATAGAGAACGGACAATCCCATCAACGATTTTGCAGACAACATGATGAAAGGTGAAAAGTGATTTGTCACCGGGATTTCCTGCCCTCTGATTGAATGGATGTATGCTTTATAAAAGTGTTTTTCCAAAATTAATGGAAAAATACATTATTGACGAAAGATACCCTAGATTGCAATTACTATTAATCCACGTATGATAATTATATAATTCTTCACCATCACTATGTTGATGTTTACTCTTATAATTATTATTGCTTTTGTTGTTGTTGCGTTGTTGTTGTTGTTGTTGTTGTTGTTGTTTCTTGTTGGTCTTTTCCTTGTCTTTATAATCATCATCATCGTTATGATCGTGTCTATTATATTCGAGGTATCATCACGGTTTTTATTCCCGTCGTACAAAGCTGCTTCATAATCGAAGTAACTGATCTAGGCCTGATCAAATATAGCGGTTACGTCAGCATGATCTGCATCGGAAAAGTTACAAAAACTACCGTCGGACATATTCCTTTATCCGGACTTTCCTCCTGTGTGTTGAATAAACCATGGTTTTGTGTTTAAATGTCAAACCCCAAGAGGCAATGCTGATGCGTGATTTTCAAAAGGAATATCGTGGATTCCAGTCGGACTATTTCGGATGATATGATATAATGAAAGACTGGTTAAAATACAGTGAAGAGTGTTCCAGGTTATTAGTTTCTGTCGTTCGATTCATCACCAATAATCACGCACGCGCACACTCTTTCAGAGGGTAGTTCTCTCAGCTGTAACGTAATCTTCTTTGTGGATATTCCAAACGACATTTATAATGTCTCCGCTTCGAGGATTTAGGAAAAACAATCTTCTTTGCCAGGTAGGACGTACAATGAAACGACGTCCGTAGATAATCTGACTCCATAGTTACGTAAAATGTTTATAACACGCTATTATTTTCAGTTCTTGCAAGCTGGTCGTCTTCACGTCTTCAAAACACGCGTCGGCTGACAAACGTCCATGGCGCGCATGAAAAAGCATCGGGAGGAAAAGCTGTCTGGCGTCGAGATGAGATTTTGATGTCTGCTGCGCTAAAGCCATGGGCGCGAACAACATTTCCAGGATTGTCATTGGATCGAACTTTGCGAAAACTGTGGACGTATCATAACATTTCCATTAATTTTGTTCTTTAAAGCAAAATTTTAATGCTTTTCCCAACGAATGTTGTAATGTAAAGTAATAACCGTGCCAATATAACGCATCGTGCATGGATACAATGGGTAATGTCACAATATATATATATATATATATATATATATATATATATATATATATATATATATATATATATATATATATAAATTCTGGTAATTATAACGTTTTTTGGAAATATCCGGAAATTGTTACAACCCATGTACTGGATTCATAAATAAAACGTACATGTTCATAATATCGCACCCTCCAGATATGAGTCTTAACTCGCATCGCTGAAGGTTAAATTATAAATTACTCAACCAATGACTTATTAAACTATAAACTTGATACGCTAGCTGCAAGGTTTTTCTTAGTTTTTAAACTTACAGGCAGTGGGCGTGTTTCCTCTTTTCCTCATTGCCGGAAAGATATCAATAATTTGTTGTGATAATTCAGTCATATGCCATACAATACAACTTGCATAATTCATTACGTCATTCAAGTTGACTTAGGTCAGAAAGAATTATTCAAATTGTTAGTCGGAATAGACGCTTCTACTACAGCCAATTTGGATTTTGGCGGCAAATATATACTTTCGCATTTATCTAGTTTTACCAGTAATCACATAGAAAAAGTGTTTCTTTCCTAACGCCATGAAAGACTATGTTTATAAACTGCTGTTCTTTCATGTAAGGTCGATTTATTCAGATAGAAGGGAATATTTGCTGTTAAAAAGGCCACCAGTCTCATATCCTGGCCACAATAAAACATAGTAGACTAAAGCTACGGACCTACATAGAATGCAGAAAGCCAGACAATGGTAAAAATATGTGCCCTCCAGGCAAGTTAAACGGAAGCATAGGTGCGCTTCACGTTTTCTTCAAGAATAAATGTACCGGTGCACTTCCTACTCCGAGCGTGTGGCTCATTATTTATCATCCCACGCTCGTTGAAGAGACTTTGTTAGCATCAGAAATGAAATATCACCAATTCTTTATTTGCCCAGGGATCGTATACATCGTACCTGTTCATAATTACTTCTAAACTGCGACCCAACGCGCACCAGGAAACGCCTTTCACTGGAGTTGCCTCTGGCGTGCATATGACATAATATAGGATTCGCTCAACTCCTGGAAGTTCCATATTATCTCCGATCCAGATTGCTTGTTTGTTCTTCATTTAATGTGTTTTTGAAATGAAACACAAACTACTGTATCGTAAACGACGCAATGAATTTAAAATTGTCTTGAGCAAAGTGCAATCTGTTCTCCTTCATAATTAAGGATGGAAATTCTCAGAAGGCATGCAAACTTTTAGATTGAAAACGCTAAAAAATCATCGCACATCTCAAAATTAACGATGAAACATTTCCTCGGGCAAATTAGGTTGTAAATAACCCAATCTTTCATAATCAAGAAAACAATTTCTCACGTATCATGCAAGGCTAATGAACAAGAGGCGCAAATTATCTCACTTCTGAAAATGGCTGCCATTTTCCTTGCGAGCCCAAATGTTTTTGCCCAAATTATTTCTGTTCTCTGCAGGTTTCAAAATGAGTTCACACAAGTTGGACACCAGTGTGAATAGTTGCATATTTTGAGAAAGCATCAGTATAATACTGTATGACATTTTGCCTCAATTCTTCAGGTTCTAGTGACAAAGGAACTCTGCACTTTCTTAGGGCACTTTTCTGGTTCAGTTTTGTCATTGCTGATAACAGTATATCCCCTGGTGCGTGACCAAATTGGGCAACGGAAACTGCATCCGATGCAAATTGTGTCTTCTTCGATTTTCTTTCCCTCAGTTTGAATCGAAAATTGTCCTATGGCCAAGAAACACAATTTTCCTGGCAGGACAATGAAAGCTCAAAGCTGTTACAGCTTATTAGGTTTAACAGAGCCAAATTATTTTTCAAACCAGATATGAACTGAATATGCTCACGTGTATATAGTACCCTTCACAGAACAATGAGATATATGTTATCACTATATGTAACAGGGTTTTTCAACTTCGCACAGTACTCTCAGAGTTTAATCACTGATTACAAAACTTTATTTAATATGCAAATGAGCTATTAATTAACTTGACACTGCTCAATGCTTCATGGGACAACTAGATATCCATCAGATCAACATTTGTTGCACGTTTTATTTAATTTAGTGCTGTAATTTTAGAATAATGTCACTAATTACAAAGTTCATTAAATATGCAAATAAACCCTAAATTAACTTGACACTGTTCAATGATTCGTAGCACAATTAAATATTTATCAAATCAATTTCTGTAGCATGTTTCACAAAATTTGGTGCCGTAATTTCAGAGTTATATGCCTAATTACAAAGTTTATTAAATATGCAAATGAACCCTTAATTAACTTTACACAACTAAATGCTTTACAACACAGTTAGATATCTGTTAGATCAGTATATGCAGCAGTTTTCATGACATTTGATGCTGTTATTTCGGAGTTATATGACTGATTATAAAACTTCATAAAATATGCAAATAAGCTAACTATTAACTTGACACCGCTAAATGCTTCTCAGTACAATTGGATATTTATCAGATCAACGTCTGTAGCAAGTTCCATCAAATTTAACGCTGTAATTTTGGACTAATATCACTAATTACAAAGTTCATTAAATATGCAAATGAACCCTTAATTAATTTCACACTACTAAATGCTTTACACTGCAGTTAGATATCAGTCAGATCATTATCTGCAGCAGATTTCATCACATTTGGTGAAGTTATATCGGAGTTATATGACTAATTAAAAACTTCATAAAATATGCAAATGAGCTATTTTTTAACTTGACACTGCCAAATGCTTCTAAGTATAATTAGATATATATCAGATCAATATTTGTTGCAAGTATCATCAAGTTTCGTGCAGGAATTTCAGAGTTATCTCACTAATAACAAAAGTTCATTAAATATGCAAATGAGAAGATAATTGACATGACATTCACAGTATCATCATAATGTTTCTGAGACTGTCATCTGTGAAAAGTTTCATGAAATTTGGTGCAGTATTTCAGGATATATGTCCACACTGTCATTACCGTCTCCATAGGGAAACCATTGTACGGGGAAAAATATTACATAACTTCATTAATATCAAAGCCACACTAACCAAAATCTAATCAGTTCTTGCAAGTAGCATATGGTACCTGTGTACCAAATCTGACTAGAATCCGTTCAGGAATTTTTGAGTTATCGTGTAAACAGACAGACACACACACAGACACACACACACACACACACGGACAGACAGACAGACATCGCTATGACATTAGCCCGCGTGTTTACACACGTGAGCTAAAAGGGTTAATGTCCGAGTTGTTTTCTGAAACTAGCATCTTGGCTTGGTGATCTGGAAGTATACGTACAAAGTAGAAATTGTTCACTCATTTAATTTATCTGCAATAGGTCACACAGTGTTTTTGGTATGCTTGAAGATTTTTCACAGCTGTATAAATTACTGTCAAAATGTTTTCCATCGCCCAGTCTGTTTTGTATCGGATTGGTGAACTTTCATTGTCGTGAATTTTAGTTCGCCGACTTTAAGGCGGTACAGTATGTATCTTACTTTTTCTCGTTCATTTAAACGACATAGCATCGATCGGCGGGAGACACTTAAATCTTTTGTGGGTTTAATACATAGGTAGAATTTGCATCGGTATATTAGGATTCTGAAATTTTTACAATTATTTTCTGACCTACCATTTGTTGGCACTCATTTTACAGCTCATGGAGTAAGACAGATTTTCACAGTCTTGGTTTTTCAAAAATTTAAAATTTTGTCTTGCACCATAAAGTTAAAACGTTGATGGCGGCAATTTTGAATTTCAAACATAGGTATATGTTAGATAATATTTTTTCTAGTACCAAGCTTTGCGTGGTGACCGCTGATTTTAATTCATTATTCGGTAATCGTTGAACGTTTCATTGAGGAAAGTTTGAACAAAATTTAAGTCTTTCACTTTCGAGGCGCATACTGCTTTAAATGTTGGCCTTTATACTGAAAGCAGTCTTCAAGAATCAGAAACGCATGATGGTTGAATTATCAGATCTTTGGTACGAAAATGAAATGATGGCAAACTCTATCCCTACATAGACATGGATGGACAGGAGGACCGACAAGACAGCCAGACGGGCAAATATACTGACAGAGAGAAGGACAGGGGGCGTGGATGACACATAGTGAGACAAACCAACGGTTTGCAGGCCAGAGGTACAGATGGCCTGATGAATTTGCATGGTGATCGACAAACACTGAGACCAACTAATACATACATACATACATACATACATACATACATACATACATACATACATACATACATACATACATACATACATACATACATACATACATACATACGTCTACAAACCCCATCTACACTAACACAAATACCTATTTGTACTTCACACTCGTGTTTGGGTCAGTGTATGCAGGGTATGCAGTAGAGTTGTATGTATTATTGGTGCATCTCTCTCTCTCTCTCTCTCTCTCTCTCTCTCTCTCTCTCTCTATATATATATATATATATATATATATATATATATATATATATATATATATATATATATATCTCGAAGTATACAGATGTCCTCGTGGGACATTACAGTGCTCAATGCTAAAGCAGAGCGTTATAAATAATAACACAAATTGCTTTAAGTACAAAGTAATGATATGTTACACCCGTGGCCACTTTAGTGTTGATTAAGCCCACTTGATGCAGTCAGAAATTATGTTTGTACAAAGGCAAAACTAGCTCTATCTGGGGTTAGAAATAAGAGTTTACGATTAGCACCCTGTGTTCAAGATTGAGATACAATGGCATTACCATGCACTGGTCCATGTACAAGTCTTGTTTATTTCAATTTCGCCAGACACACTGTCTGCATGGGACACACAAGTTTACCTGATGCTATAGCAGTGATCTCATAAAAGTGTGTTGCCTCAATAAACTAATTGTCCCATACAAGCTTTAATGAATGGAAGTGGTATCTTATGTCTCAATTTTCAACACAGAGAGACAATCGTTAGCTCTCATTTACAACCCTTTGCAGGGTCTGTTTTGTCTTGATACAAGCAGAATTCCTGTCTGTATCAAGTACGCTTGATCAACACTAAAGTGGCCACGGGTGATATATATATATATATATATATATATATATATATATATATATATATATATATATATATATATATATATATATATATATATATATATATATGATTACATTACTTCAAGTACAAAGTAATGATATCTGTTACTTAAGTTTCATGCATCCTCCAATCATTAGACAGAAGAAGAAGTACTTCTTCTGTCTAATGATTGCAGGATGCATGAAACTTAAGTAACGGATATCATTAAGCTCACTTTGTACTTGAAGTAATGTTATTATTTATAACGCTCTGCTTTAGCATCGAGCACTGTAATTTCCCACGAGGACATCTGTATACTTCGAAATATATATATATATATTGTATACATTTTGTATATATATATATTGTATACATTTTGTATATATATATATGCACTCCATTTCTGAGTAGCCGCATTACTCGACGGTCGGCAATAACTCTACACTAACAGCTGAATTTGGTATGGCAAGTCAACACAATACTCTTGCTGCTGATTCTTTCAGGTTTATTTTTCCTTCCGCAACTTCACTATTAAGTGGCTCAATGCATTAACAAGTAATTTGGCACTAAAAATTTAACAGAATGGACGATAAAACAGTGAAATTTAAAGATTTTTCAATGAATGTCTATGTAATGAATAGCTCATGTCGTTTATAGGTGTTGAATATGAAAACAATATCTTTATTAATGATCGGTACATCCGTCCAATCAAGTCTTCACGATGGTGATATTGACTCATTTATGAGGTTTATGGTTAAAATGTCGCTCCTGCTTCACAAGAAAAATCAAGCATACTACATTCGTTCTTCCTTCTTCCCTTCCTTCCTTCCTTCCTTCCTGAGAGAGATAGAGAGAGTTTTCTTTAGAGGTAGTTATTCACAAAGTACGGTCGTGTGGAATCTGTGCAAGGAGTAAGAGACAAGGTGAATCAAGGCAAACATCCCAGTGGACGAGTCCATTTTCTTTTTCCAGGGCTCTCTCCTTTCCGAAAAAAAATTCACTTAAGGTAATATGCACCTCGAAAGTGAAAGACTTAAACTTTTGCTCTAACTTTCCTCAAGGAATCTTTCAATCATTCTCTTTCAAAATCAAGAATAAAAATAGGGGGTCACCGTGCAAATTTTGGTACTAGAGAAACACATTACCCAAGATTTACCGATATTAGAAATTCAAAATGGCCGCCATCCCTGTGTTAACTCTATGGCGAAAAATAAAAATTTTCAAATTTCGAAAAACGAAGCCGGTAAAAAGTTTTCTTTCACCAAGAGCTTTAAAGTGAACCCCCACATGTGGTACATCAGAAGAGAACTGTAAAAGTTTGAGAGTCCGAATGTCTGTCCCCGAGGTGCATTCTACCTTAACTCTTCGCTCACAATGCCAAATATGTCAACCCATCCCGTGTGAATTTGTGGCATGTCGAGCGTGTTTATAGACTTGCTCCAAAGTTGTGGGCATATAAATATCAAACCAAATAAACTGAAGGAACGAACTTCAGCAAATGTCAGGCTAGGTGGTAGGCTGGTGCTTAGGGCCCCGTCACACGCTGGCTTACGATGTATTTTTTCAATTTTGGGCATATACATAGCGAATTCATAATGTACTCATAGGTTAAAAATATGTTTTGGGTACGCTAGAAAATTATCCTGACGCATTTCGATTCAGAGTAGCTTACAAGTAATGTGTGTGAACGTGTGTCAACGAGCGCGTAACATATCTACAATTTATGGCCAACGTGTGCGGGACGTATGAGCCATACTATACGCTGCCATACGTCGAAAAGTTCTGTGCACGCATAAAAGTCTTCGACCACCTCGCCGTACTACGACGTATATCAGCGTGCTCTTAACTTATACAAAACTTACCCATAACGTATTCGACGTACGCCAAGCGTGTTCGCCAATTTTTTTCATACGTTGGCATATGCAGGTTAAATCGTCAAGGTGTGACAGGACCGTCACATCGTGAGTGAACGCCTTACCCCGTAACTTGCTTGACCTGACAGAAACTGCTCTGACGAGACAAGCCAAGGCCGGACAGAAGCTGCTCTGACGAGACAAGCCAAGTGACTTGGGGCCAGTCTAGGTGTTAAGGAGACGAAAGAATAGTTGGCTGGTACGAGTTCACATTTTAGTATCACATGTATACTCTATGTCAGCGCTTTTAGACATATAGATACATACTAGATCATCTTTTTAGGGTTTATAGTTACATATTTCGACGAATACCATAGGAGAAAAAAGAAAAGAATGTACCAGGGTGCTCATAACTATTACATCAGGTCTCATACTTTATTAGCTAGGAACATTATTCGTACGCATAGATAGATAGATAGATAGATAGATAGATAGATAGATAGATAGATAGATAGATAGATAGATAGATAGATAGATAGATAGATAGATAGATAGATAGATAGATAGAGTTTCAATTAACTACTAAGTCAGTATTTTGAAAACAACTATTGTCAAACACTGTATAGGAAAAATGTTGGACAACTGCAAACATGATGTGTCTCACTGGCTGCTGACACTTTTCCTGTGAAGTATGTGGTCTTGCGTCGTGACTGGACGGGTTTAGCTCTTCATCAAGTCCCCCCCCCCCCACCTTCCCAAAAAAAATGAAGTGTGAAACTATATGTCTTGTGGGTATTACATTCCGGATTATAATTATCTTTCAAGCATTCAAGTGACACCTAAACTCTAACAATGGAAGGCACGCTTTCTTCCTGTAACACGCGAATAACAAATGAAGCCAATAAAAAATCGCCCGTCAGGTTATCATCGGATATTGTCTCATATTTTTCTCCCACGTAGAATTTATCAGAACCCCCAATGACTGCATTGTCACCCTATTTAAAATACAGTCGTTCATCTGAGGAAAAATCCCTATCAAATGTTGATTCGGCTAGACAAACGAAAATGGGGACAAGGAATATGTTTTTCTTTACAAGATTATAGCATCGTTTTGGCCTGGGACTGAAATGTAACAACTGTGTGACTGCTGTTAAGGTGGTCCAAGTTTCCGGACAAGGTAATTACCATCGAATCTCTGAATGGGCGTTCTGTCACGCATCACGAATTAAACGCGAAGACATAAGGACGGAGTTATTATCATGTCACGTGATGCGATATACGGTGGTTAGCAAAACGTTCGACTCTTTTTAGATCGACTTACGAAGAGCTTAAATAGTGACTTACAAAAAGCGATAAACACCGGAGGCGACACATTCTCGCGAACCAGAGCAATAATTTCCGCTCCGCTGATCTACGCAGCGCTGAGCTGTTGCCGTAAAGAGGCGCTTGGTTTACGACGATGAGGTGACAGTAACAAGATGGAGCATATACTATTGATACATGGACTCAAAGTAAGGTGGCACGCTGTGCATGGCACGAGCAACCAAAATCTTTTAGACGAGCACGCGGAGATGAACTGCGAGACGTTTATAATTACGAAGTTCTATATTAATCGCTAGTAACCTAGGGAGTCGTTAAGGTTTCGTTTGGAGGTAAAGTATAAAGCTGCAGCTCCCTAAGAAAGCCCTTTTAGTTTGTATCAAAATGTTTTAATCCACAGAACTATACCCATACTGTAAGCATTTTGGAAAGCTTAAATGCCCGTCCCAAGGGATGGGGCGGGGGTTGAGGTGTTTTGTCCCAGCAAAGGTGTCTTGTTGCCAATGTTCATCTTATTTTACCACGCTCAACTATGATGTATAGTGCCAATACAGATTTATACTACCAAACTTTGGTGTCTTATCATGGTTTTATGAAGATTTCTTTTTCTCCTTCACTGTGCCATGTATTCTTATGCTAAGTTTACTCTCTGTGTTGCATCTATTATCTGATGCGTTTATTGCGGCCTGATATACCAAAGCAAGTGAGGGTAAATTATTAATCTGTGGTGGACGCTGTCACCAGATTAACCGATTTACTTTGACAAAGTCAACAACGAACGCACCAGCACGGATATAACAGAAGATAATAAAAATCGTTATATTTTCTTTCAGATTTTGTCTCTGATGGGAATAAAGCATGTGATTGTCGGTTGCATATACACCCAAAAATTTGAAGTCAAAATTATGGAAGAGAGGCATGTACTAAACATCATAGCCCAATCAAGGGACGACGCATCTGCGAGGCAGGAGACCATTTACCATCCTGACATTGTGCAAATTGTCACCAGCCCTGCGGTACATAGTCACTAGTTTTGGCTACAATGTACAACGGTTGCATATAGGCTCATGGTGCCAGATCAAACCTTTTGGAAAGTTGCCCATACCGAACTGGTCAGTGCAAAAAACCTTCGAAATTGCAAGCGGTGATTCACGCACTTGGAGTTTTCACCACCGAAATTCTTATCATGAGGTGGCATTTTTTTTATAAATACTGCATTACACTGCGAAAACAAAAGACCATTCGCTTTGTTTTCAAGTATTTTCGAGTCGGAATAATTGAACTTTGTAATCATATATTCCCGAAGAAGTTCATTGACATGGCTACTATTCAAGAAAAATCGAGATAGCACGTTAATGTACTTTTATTACTTGCTAGTATTGTGTTTAGTCAAGCCCGAGAGTTAATCATACCTCCAAGCTATCGATATTATTGATAAAAACCATCTCTTTTACTTTTGCTGACTTTGTGCTCAAACACTGCACAGCTAATCGATATTAGGTTAGTAACTTTGCCACAGCAATATCCGGCAGGTTTATCTGTGTTAGCGATACACGCTGCTTTTCTAAAGTCTTTACACTTCATTCCTTGTCAAAGCAGTTAGTATAGAACAGCACACTCTACCGGTTTACCCTACATGCTTGTGTTCTGCATTTTTCAGCTGTCGTTTGATCACACCGAGCATGAATGATAAAAATAGTTCCAACGGTCCGCTTGAAAAGGTTTCGATGTTTCTCCTTTCTTTGTATTTAGATTTTCGAGACATGTTAATGAAAACTTTATTTCCTGTTTATCTTTTCATTCAAACATTCACCAACTAAAGCCTAAATTTAAAAGTGTGCTTCGAATAGTGATGGTAGCCAAAAAAACCAGCGGAGTCGCAAACGACACTTTTATCTTCAGATCGAAATAAGGTTCTGAAAACTTAACTTTACCATCCGGTTTGGCTCAAAGTTTCCCGGTGCAAAGTAATAGGTGACAAGCACTTCGGATATTTGAACATATTCAGCATTTCAGACGTTCTTCTGAAAGAAGCATTCAACTCCCAATGATCTTCAATGGAATAAAAATATTAGTGAACTTAACATATTTACGGAAACACTCCCAATGATCTTCAATGGAATAAAAATATTAGTGAACTTACGATATTTACGGAAACGAGAGCGCGCGGACGCTCGACTGAGGTGCTATTTCCACATTTTATAGTTTGTAATGACTCTTTACGATAGAGAAAGTCGACAAATTTTCCGGTGCTCATACATTTTTTTCCAAAATCTGTCCTTGTGAGCTTAAAATCTTCAAAGAAGATCGTTCAATGAAAATTCAAAGCGCAGAAATAAAACCCAGATCTTTTGAAATACGACCGCGTAATTCAGAACATCCGACAGCGCAGGTACAATTGAGAGGTGGCACTCGGAAGTCGTTAAAGAAACTCGTCGTTAAAGTAATGTGGCAATATCAGCGAGAGTTTTGTCCTTGTTTATTCGATTTTTTTTGTTAGACCCACGTAACTATGACAACGATGCTGTTACACAGCGGCTTGGGAAGAAAAACGATCGCTTTCAAACGAATCAGCTGACTCGTATTGTCACAGATCGATAATATGTGGCACAGTTATTGAATGTAAAGAGAAGCGCAATGTGTCATACGTCTGGGTCAACTCATCGTCTGTGTTTGAAATAATAAAGTACTTTTTATAGATTTTAGAGCTGAAGAGTAAGCTTTGGCTGTGGGGTTGATGCTATGTTGGGCCATACAGTCACTTCTATGGATGAAAAACATTGCTAGTATATTTTGTCCATCTATGCTGGAGGTAAAAGAAAATGAGCACCACAGTGCCAGATATTGGCTGTGTATAGGCAATATCTCAGGGGGCAAGCCGGCTAATTGGAGAAAATTCTAATCAAGGTGTTAATAGTTATAAACTATTCGTATAACGGTATAATAGTGAATGTTTCACAATAACAGGATTGGAACTACTTTGGGAGAATCTTAGAATCTTTCAATTGTTCGAATTTATCAAAAGTGTTAGGTGTCTTATACCTGAAAGTTGCAATAGGACGGAAAAACAAGTGACTTGCAAAAAGGAAGTGTAGATGGGCTTAAATTTGCTGGTTATACCAACATTACTGCAATATATCCTATTCTCCTACTAACTAAATTAGTGCCAATCGATCGTGTTCAATATCATTTTGTATCAGGGCAGAGAAAATCTATGCTGACATGGGCCCCACTGTGGAAGGTATCTAAGTATAGGCTAAGCTATGTCTCATGTGGATAAACACTTCCCAAAGATCTATGAAAAGGCCGTTGATATTAAAACTGAAATTTAATAAAATGTAACAAATGGTTTATCTGAAGCAGATCTTACTTTGATACAGAGCAACAGGGAGTAAAACTAATCTATGTCAAGTATCATATGTTGTGTTTTATATGGGCCTATGTATAGGGTATAGGCTAAGCCATGTATCACACCGTATGGTTTGCCCAACTAAAGAATATGAGGAGCACACATTTGCCACTCTGATGGTGAAAGCTGTGATAAGACAGGGAATTCGCAAATACAAGAGCCTAAAATAAGACATAAAATACATGTACTTGTATACTTATACCATAATATGTTGACTTCAGGGGGAAAACCTGCGGAGAATCATATTTCTTTAAATATTTTATACATTACAAGGCTCTTTGAGAAGGTGAAGGATTTTGAAAATTAAGTGTCCCGTTCCTTTGCATTAATCCCCCTAACTAACAGTCTTCCAATTTCACGTACCCCCGGGGGCGAACAAAAGTCTCGAACCTTTATCCCTGGGTGTTGAGAGACGGGTGCTGTAACCCCTGAGGCTAGGTCATATGAATTCAATGGTTTGTACGGGGATTTAAAGTTCCTGTTTTAGGCCAGCTGTCAGACCTGCCTGTGCAAGCAGGAACGTTTTCTTTTCACATTTAAAGGTACACTGTCACCTGTTCCAATTTTGCCACAGTTACCATGGAAACAGAACATTTAACCAATCACTGATTTTAAACAGGTGGCCGCTTTTTAAAAATAGCGCCCTCGCATGGGCATTTTGAATACCAAGGAACGCCCCTTTGACATATACGGGCATATGTAGAGTACAGGTGACTGTATACCTTTAAGATCAATGCCCAATCCGCCTTCTTTCAACATGTTCACTGCAATGTGAAATAGACGAACCTCTTCACAGGTAGTGAATAGTTCCTGTTGATATCGTTCTTGTAGAGCAGAATTGACAGTTCAAGGTCAATGTGTATGCTCAATCATAAAAGCGGACAACCAATGTTGACTTTGTACAGTAAAAATCGAAGTAACGCCACATCATCATAAACGCGACCGATATGCAATATCGCCACGCCACCACCGAGATTGACAATACCTATTCCATAACTCTCCTTCTAACACTTCTATTGATTGCAAGGCTATCGAATTCTCCATACAAAGGATGCCTTGAGTCACAATGTAATGTTTTCGAACAGCCTCGAAAGGAAACGTACCTTCGATGTATCTGAACAAAAAAGAAAGGTTTTGTGCATCAACGGAGACGACTCGGCCAAAGTTCATTCATTTCACCCGTTTTGATTACGTGCAAATTGAAGGCGAAATTATCAGATGCTATGTTAAATGGGATATTGATAATCATTGTGAGTGGATTCTGAACAAAATCTGGGTGATGCGTCAAGACGGGCCGAAGGCTCTTAGAAACAGGACGGTCTGATTAGTTTCATTTGGTGCAAGTTAGGAAATACTGTGACGGGAGTTAAATGTATCTTCCATTTGTCAGCAAATTAATTGTTTCCTTTAAGGCTATACATGATGTACTTTTTTATTCCATATTTTGAAATATTGTGTTTCATCGTCTCGCTCAATAATGATCCATGGGAATTTAAACTCGACCAATAAAGTTACAAAGAACTAATGTTTACTTGTCAAAACTGTCACCAGTGACATATGTAATTCTTTGAGTCTGTACACAGCAAGAATTGACAAGACGTCACTACGCTGTCGCTAGTTAGAGCGTCTTCTCTAAAGGTAGCGCCCAACGTCGAAATATCCACGATTTCTCTTTGTTGTAAGTTTCAATGGTTGACGTGACGTAATTGCTTGGTTTGATGTGTCGACATCGATCTGTTAGACATCGACTTCAGAAATGTCATCAAAAGCGTCATTATATTCGCCGTTTGTATTGATGCAAAGTATGGCATCTTCTTTTTCATATTGTGGAAATGTGACCTGTATCAGTTTCCTATATACGCAAATGTTATCTTGTGCTCCCAGAAACTGCTAATATGTACAGATAAAACCTGAAAGTTTATGAATAATTTCAATTTGACGAAGATTCAGTTCGCTCTTTCTTCAATTAAACTGTGTTTTGTAGAAGCATCACATTGCCAAAAATAGTAAAATGTAACCTTACTCAAGAAAAAGAGTTTTGGAAAGTCAACTAAAAGTAGTTCGTACATCTTTCCATTATTTGAGGTCTATCGTGTTCCATCTGAGACAACGATATGTGTGACAGTCCTTTTTCTTCTATCCGTTCAGTTGTAAATTGTCTGCTTTATCTTTTTATAACTTCAATCTCCTCCACGACGCTAAAGACGCTGTTAACTTTATAAACCCTTCCTGCTTCTTAGACACGATTCCACTGCTGATTTCATGTTGTAATGCCCCCCACCCCGACTAAGTAAGACATGCACTCTTGCTTGTTATGTCTACTGCCATTTAAAGGTCTGGTGAAATGCCCATGTTGCAAAATCACTAAAATACAGTTGATGGTCTATAAAACAGTTGCATTCATTTCTTTTTTCGTTTAGCGCGCGTGATTATGAAATATGGCAAAAGAAAAATGCAATGTGGGCGTGTCCCCCGAGCCTCTCCACTCGACTTTTTTCGGCTTTCCGAAGTTTGCCCGACGTCGTATCTCATAACGGGAAGTGAAGTATTTCACACCTCCATAAGCTCCCCACGGGGGTAACTTCTAGGGTTTCCGCTTACATGATCAGGACAGTGTCCTCCTTCACTTTGGGAAGACGTTGTTCTTTTGGTGGCTGTGACAGCGGCAAGAACATGAACGGCTCAACTGTAAACTTTTTCAAGTTCCCGTCAAGTGTGGAGTGTTTGAACCATAATGTGCTTGTCTCGGCTGGTTCGTACGATCGGCCACGGTCCCTCGGCTGAGCCTGCCTCGCTACTCGCTACACAGAAGGTTGGAACCGCAATGCAAGTCAACTGCATGAACACCAACACTGAACGTTGTGACTGCCATTAAAATGCACTGGTCTACAACACGGAACGTCGTGACCGCAATGCAAATCGACAGTAAAAAACGTAAATGGGACCGTGATTAAAATGCACTACAACTACGACACGGAAGGTTGGAACCACGATGCAAATCAGCTGCATGAACAGCAACACTGAACGTTGAGACTACCATTAAAAACGAACAACAACACGGAACGTAGAGATCATGATACAAATCATGGAGGTAGAGTCCTCCATGATACAAATCGACAGCAACACGGAACGCGTCGTTGGGACGGCAATTACTGAGGCTGAATTGAAGAAGAACGGGGAATACCGGACCACGAGGAACGCGATGCAACTCGACCACAACATGGAATGTTTAAGACCGTGATTAAAATGCACAACACAGAACATCTAGACCGCAATCAGTGTAAATCAACTATAACACCGAACCTTGTTGCCTCGATTAAAATGCGTATGTCTGCTATGTATAGCAAAAGTTTCAATTCTCGCGAGCGAGCGTTCCTATGCCCGCTGTACACTGGACAAAACGACGTCAAATTTATCACAAGGGCTGGATTGCGTGTGTGTAAGTTTCAATTCTCGCGAGAGCCATTTATGCATGCTGTACACTAGACTAGATGACGTCAAATCTCTCGCGAGACTTGGCTCGATTGCAAATATGTACGACGCGACGGAAAGAACGCAATAATACGGAAGTAGACACAGTTTTTGCGAATCGCCGAGAGAGAAGCGCAGATTAAACAACAGACTAAAAAAAACAAGTCTTTTCTTTATTTTACCATATTTTTTAAACAAAAATCAGTTTCGCCATTGTGGCGAATTAGGATCGATTTTTTTTCGCCACTTCGGATTTCGATTCGCATTGGCGAACGTGGCGAATGGGCAGCGCGAAGCCTGTTTTGTTAGCGGATACCGGGCAGAGATAAGGCGGCGTTGGACCGCTATTCGATGTAAATGAACACACCTGTGACGTCACAGACGGCCCACCTTGACTCCCGCTGAGGGCGTGACCTGAGTGTCGCAAAATGACCCCATGAAAGCCGCGCATAGAAATGTCAAAAAAATTAACACTTGCGCGTACTTTTAGGTTTCGATTTTGTTGCGAGTGTAATAGTATTGACCTCCTGGAAGATATTCTATCACACGACCCGTACCATTTCACCAGACCTTTAAAGGAAGGGGACCGGGTCGTCGTAACTGCGCCTGTGCCATGACCTTTCTTGTTTACAGACAACGTATTTCATGCACGACATGTAGATGCATTACGTCAACATAGAAACAGCATTCAGATTTTACGATGTACATTATGACAAATTATGTTTAAACTTTCATCAACCGCCAACGTACTTTGGACACAGTGTTTACGTCGGCCGTAAAGGTTTCAATACGACCTTTATGGGGGGTACCCGACTCCTCCTCTTTTTAAAACATCACCTTTCATTTGATTTGCAAGGTAGCATCTGCCTCGAAAGGGAAAGAGAAAGACTTAAACTTTTGCTCAAATTTTCTCCGATGAAACAATCAACCATTCTCTTTTTAAATCAAGAGTAAAAATCAGGGGTCACCACGCAAAGTTTGGTATTAGAGAAACGAATAACCCAATATTTACCGATATTTGAGATTGAAAATAGTCGCCATCCCTGTCTTTACTCTAGAAGGAAAACAAAAAATCTAAGTCTGTGAAACAATTAAGATGCCGAATATCTGTCCCCGAGGCGCATTCTACCTTAACAGAAACAAGAAAATTTTACTGAATAAGTCTTGTATTGTCAAATGGCGCCTCACACTAAAGGGGCCAAATTCTCTTTGTACAATTTTTAAAAGTTCGTAATCATTTTTTTTCAAATATTTGACACCGGTCAGTGAAACATAAAACAAACTAAAAGAGAGGGCGATGAAATAACTTCAGTCTAGCTAGACGGTACGACTTTTTGAAGACACTAAAATGAATTCGAAAGTTCTGACAGGTCAGTTGTTTTTAATTTCCTTTATTTCAAATCATGTTCCCAGAAGTTCAATCGCAAAATTATTGCGCAAACATCCAGCTTCTCGGTTACCGTGATCATCTTCATCATCGTCGTCGTCGCCGTCGTCATAATCATCGTAAATCATAAGTAGTGTCATTAAAATCATAATCATCATTATCTTCAACATCGTCGTCTGAATTGCAATACCAAAAATATGAAAAAGCCAACGTCGAGTACATTGTTCACATGTAAGCTGAGTGAGGGGAGGGGGGCACTTTTGTGCCATGCGCACGTAACACAGAAAATACATGGAGCAGACATCAGGCATTGCAAGTAAAGCGAGGCTGCTATGGTTTTGGGGAGTTGCAACCATACAGAATGGTCTGCGATGTTGAAATTTTCTAATTCGGAGATCTACCTGTTGGAATATTCACCATCGCTACTACGGCCGATAGTACGGTGAACGTCAAGGCCCATATTTCCAAAGATCATCAGGCTTCGTGCCACACCTATCATGAAAACGACAATGTCAAAGTTGGCAGTTTTTATTCTTTTGTAAAATACATTTTTCAAAGGCTTTACAACGCCAGGACGTAATTTCTCAATTGTTAAGTCTTTGCTGAAATTTAGACATTCTTATGTAGAAAAGGAATCATAACAGACCATGGTAAATGGTACGCCTAAAAGTTCGCTGACGGACCATCATGTGGAAACACTACGCCCTGAGTAACGAGCGTTATCTTTCTTGTGGCTAATCGTTCGCTACGTTCATCTGAAAAAAGAACACACTGTTCGGGTAACTGTATTGGCCCAACTTGTCACACTTGCATGACTTCTAGCTCAGATGAAAGTGGAACACTTATAACCGCTGTACTCTTCATAGCCGAATCAGGTAAATGAGGGCGTGCTTCCTCGACTGTGAGGAGAGCTGTATAGTTGATTTGCAACGAAAAAAGAATGTGTATATTTCTTAAATTTTGCTCGCCACTACGTGTCAATTTTCAAATAAAAGTATATTCCACAGGTTTTGAATTTTGCATATAAATAATACTAGGCAATACCAGGTCTCTCCAAACCAAAGGTAGTCTTCAACCATACCGGGGGTGGAGGGGGAGGGGGTGTCATCACACATCTTGTCAGTAACGAATGCAGTAGGTGTCGATAGATGTCCCTCCTGTTATACGACAGTCTTCCGAACACCAGCGATATTGGTACTTCGGGATCAGCGACGATGACAGGCCGCCGTACTGCACGTGACAGAAGGTGCATCGATGGAGACACTGCATGCAGGCACGATTACACTTGAGGTTTTTCATGGAACCAATGGCCTGCCTGGCCTTTGCTCGCAGTAAACGCGGGTTGGACAAACTTGGTGTAATGATTAAGTACAGCATTACGAAGAACATTTTTTGGTCCATGTCTGGAATTAAGAAACACGCATGAAAGAAAGGATTAAGTAGACCGAGAAAAGGACCACAATACACATCCAATACAACTGTAACAATTTTGGTATAATTTCTATGATTGCATGGTCAGAAAGAGTTAATAAATTCTTACACGTTTTCCTTCCTTTTCGTTACACAGTTTATTCATTTTTGCATTAAACTGAGACTCTGAGGTATTTTTCTGCTCCAAATGTTTTATGAAACAAAAACACAAATAACTTTTTTTTTACAACGGAGATTGACGCTTCGAATATTTGGATAATGCTACTTAGTCCGGGGTCAATTGTCATTCCGTGTGTTTTGAGTGAAGATTTTTGCCAACCTAGCTCATCGATTTACTTAATGGCCATGATTTTCAAAAAAAATTGTTGGCATTTTTTCTGACAACTCTGAAGGTCATTTCAAGGTCATTTCTTAAAATCAACAAAATTAGCTATTCTTAGCTATAAAAGGATTTTTATGCCCAGTTTGCAACAAAATTATTTTTGGAAACATGCATTTTGTTATGGATTATTCCTGATAATCATTAAAATTTAGGTTTTTTTGAAAAAAAAACGGCTATTGCATCAAGAATATATAGAACTACTTTACCAAAGGTCAATTTAAGGTTAGTATGAAATTTCTTTCGAATTTTTCCATATTTTAAATATCACATTGATTTTCCATATCTTAAACATCACATTGATTATCTTGTCTACAATTTTAGATTCATAAAACTTATACAATAGTCTCAGGAAATCAGATGTCTAAGGGACTGGTCAGATTCTTTGGCCTTGGGGGCGGTGCATTCAGGGGGTCACCCTTTTTTTTACTTTGGTGATAAAGGGGGGGGGTACCATGTTATTGAAATGCCAAATAGGGGGGTCGACACGGGCTCATACTTGCCTAAAATGCATCTTGCCAGCAACAAATTTCATCATTGCGTTGCATTTTCGGAGTGCACTTCGGGCGCGTATTTTTAATAATAATAAGACATATTTTTGAGAGCCCCCCCCCCCCCAACAAGCGCGGAACTTGCATATATCAGATATATATATCAGAGATATCTTTATGTTTAATGATTTTCGGCGCCCCCTTTGGGCGCGTTACCTTAAATTTCAAACATATTTTTCAGCACGCCCTTCATCCGTATGACTTTCATATATCACATATATCAGAGATATCTGGATGTTTAATATTTTACGGCGCGCCCTTAGG
>LD343829.1:356921-367571 GCA_001465055.1 Ptychodera flava
CTAAATTCCATGTTTGCTGTTTTGTTAGTTTTGCCTGTCACTGTCAGTCACTGTAATTTGAAACAATGTTGTTTTGTTGTTTACTTTGCAGGTCAGAGTTATATAACTTCATAAGATTTCAGAATTTTTCGTATTAGCTGCTGTATTTTAGCATGATATACTCTGTACTGATTCAGTTTGTCAGCCTAGCTTGATGACACTTGGGCAGGGGTGTCATTTTCTTTGTGTCAAGTGAAGTCTTAAACTGTTTTTTGTGGTTTGTTCCACATCTACAAGTGTGCTGACAAAGTGGAAAATAGCTACTAGCATTTCATCAAACTTGTGCAGAAAATCAAACAATGAATTAATTTAATCATAGAGTTTATCCTATGGTGTTCCCCAGAACAATATTGCCATACCACACTGGAAACAAGAATACCAGTACTCCTTTATCTGGTGATTGGTTTACTAAGTTTAACCTGTTCACCCCCAAGTCCCTGTAAACAGGTCCACACTCACCATTGATAACAATGGGATTGGGCCGAACCATGGTGGTGAAAGGGTTAAACAGTGTAAGAGTTACCATTATCATAACAATCAAAATGCATATTGTGTAGGCAGATAAATCAGGGGTTTCCATTTTATTAAAAGTATTGAAAAATCTCTAGCATAGAATTATCGAGATTTTTTCTACAAGATTAGTTTTACCAATGCATGCTGGTCAAATGGGACTGACACCATGTCATTGAAAGTATTCTTAGGTAAGGCTGACATCCATATCTAGACTTGTTCTTGTCACAAGCAGAAGCAAATAAAACATTTGCAGACATCCCTTGCTGGTATCCATCTATATTGCCCTGTGTTGTAAATCCCCACTCAATTTTTGATCGTTGAAGATTCGATCAATTTGTAATATTCTATTTTTTTGAAACTGGGGGAGGGTCACAAATTTTTCAGCCTTGCTTTGGGGGAGGGTCATAAATTTTTCAGCCTTGCTTTGGGGGAGGGTCATAAATTTTTGGTCACTCTCTTACGAAATCCCCCCGGCCCTCCCCCCTGCTAATTTACGTCCAGTCCCTAATTTATTCAAAAACCCAGAGTTGTTACTTTCACACCTTATTGTGCTGAAACAAAAGGGAATAGAAAAAATCTGGGACACCGTTTTTTCCCCAGAGTACTCAATTGCTGATTTCTGTTAAAAGATCTCAAGTCGCCATAGTCCTTGAACACCTAATTTTTTATGTAAAAAACTCGAAACGCATATTTTTGAGAGAAATGGACACAGACACAGTGATTTTTGAAAATAAACATGTTTTTCATAATGTTGAGATATAGGGCTAACAGAAAATATATAATGTGTAGGGTCCGAAAGTGAAATTTATTGAGAAAAGTGAGTTTAAAATAAGTATCATCTAACGTGTGTCTCTACCTTAATTATCGCTTATGATTTTTAAGAATTAACTCAAGTTTAAAAGGATGTTCTATTGTTTAAAAGCTTGTATCCGATACGTAGTCGATCTAATTATTGCTTTTACACTTTGTAAAGCAGCTCAAATTTAGCTGGGCTGACATGTTCAAAATTTTGGAATAACTTTGCTGTAATTGTATGTCACTGAATGTACAGTATATTTATTGTGAATACTGAACCACGTTAAATCTCTGAGGTTTATGTTTCAATCTCGACTGGAGTGTCACTATTTGTATAAGAAGGAATACATCACATTTGATCAGATAATCGGCCACCCAATACTACCTTCCTTAGGTCTTGGTGTACGTGTCAAGTGGATAACTAAAATATGATTGGCAATTTTCTAGGGTTGCCGTTTAAACTTGTTTTCTCAGCCTATGTAAACACCATGGAAAGGAATAAAATACTCGCCGGTTGACTAGCCATGCAAAAGCAAGCACAGGTCCGGGGAGTGCCAAGCACGGACATCACTGACAAAAGTGCAGGATTGTGTTTGAGCTTTGCTTTCCCTACCTTTCATGTTTGTTAAAACGAAAGAAAGTTGAGTAATACAATTTAATGACTATAGTACCATGTTTTCGCATTTGAATAAAAAATTGTGTACTATCAAGATTAGGACCGAAATACACGATGTTCAAAATATGATCATTCCAGCCCCGCGCCCACACAAAAATTGAGCAGTTTGGGATTATGGCTCATGGCCTAGTTTTATTGTTCCCAATGTTTTTCCTCAAATATTGGGTTAGTCCGATGTACTTGGCACTTTTCGGGAAACTTGTACCCGGTTGGTCTACATGGCTCTTCCAATAATTTTGAATGGCCCCTTGTGCTTGTGAGGTGTTAAACTTCCTTTTGTCAGTAACAAAGTCTCAGCTACAAACAACATGAAATTCATCAAGAACCTATCATCGCTAAAACTAACAAACACCGAAATAACAGCACTAGGCAAAGGCCTAAAATTCATTCCGACACCAACAAAATCAAACATAATAAAACTACTTCAGGATTTCAATAAATATAGTCGTAAAATGAGACTACGCTACATCATGAGACACAAACAATCGCAACAACACCCATTCAAAGAAAAATCAAACTAGACTCCCCGAACAACAGAAAACACAAAACTTGATTAACTTGCACTTCTATAGAGATATCCTATCAAACAAAGAAACAAAGCATGTCGCGTACCCAAAGAATCGCGATAAACAAGCTTGCAAATAATAGACACATTACCATAAAACCCAGACAAGAGTCGGGGCATCGTCATTGTCAACACAAAACATTACGTACACGAATGCGAAAGGCAATTACGCAACACTCAGTATTATACACAAATATATAGACAGTGACAACACAGAACAAACAACAAACTAAGAAAAGAATCTACACTGCGACTGATGAGAAACCACACGGGTTTCGAAACGCAAGCATCAAAGGGCCACTCAATCAACTTTGAAACACCATAGGTCCGGCTGCGGCTTGCCATAAGCTTTACCCACATAAACAAAACATTACCGTACACACTAATCCAAACTTCCCTACAAATATCCGAAGCGAAACAAACATTTTTATTAACACAAAACAATCGGATAAGAATGAAGGAACACATATCCGAAACGAATCAAAGACAAACTCGACACAAAAACATTTTGGAAAGTAAGGTGGGGAACCTCTTTCACACTTTTTTACATACGACAGTGGCTCTGTCGGTAAATTTTAGTCGAGTGGAAACCGAATAATTGGAAAAGCCGATCTTTTGCGAAGACGACCAAAAGGTGTCAAGCGTATCTTCCATTAAAGTAGAAAGGTAAACTGTGCATAACAAGTCATTGACAATGACATAGTCCCCAGTTGTAATAGGAGTATTAGTCTTGGTGGGGCAGGGAAATGTGGTCATTAAGAAGTATCACTGGAGTGTATATGTTGAGATCTATGGGCACATAGGTCTATGTCGTTGTTCCTAATTTGAAACACATGAGGCATGTCTAAGTTATGGTTCTAAATCGGGAAAAAAGATCAGGCCTCTAGCTGTATTGGCCAGCCATGAAATACATATGCGCATAGTAAATGAGGTACAAGATGTCACATCTTAAGGTCTAATGCTTTGTGGGTTCGAGTCCCGGTTGATACCATCGTATTACCCCATCAAAATTGAAGGGTATAGAACTTGTGGTTACTGAGTTATGCATATATATGTAAAATCAAGGTCACGTGAAATTTTGAAAAAAAAATTGTATTGTTCATTAATCCCTATATGCCAAAAATCCGACCTCTAGCTCTATTCGCTTGCCCAGAATTAGATGTGTGCATAATTAATGAGCTAAAGCATGTGTTGTTATAAGGTCTCCCATCCTACTAAAAGGACATAGCACTTGTGGTTACTTATTTATTGACATAAACGTATATTTTAGGTAAAAGGTCATCGAGGTCACATGACATTTTGTCAAAAAACTTCTATCCTATAGTTATCCCTATATACCAAAAATCAGACATCCAGCTCTATTGGCTTGCTCAGAATTAGATATGCGCATAATTAATGAGGTACAGTATGTGGCGTCATAAGGTCTCAAATCACACCAAATATGAAGGGTGTACCACTTGTGGTGACTGACTTATGGACAAATATGTATATTTCAGGTCAAAGGTCATTGAGGTCACGTGACATTTTGTCAAAAAAATTGTATTGCGAAGTTATCCCTATATACCAAAAATCAGACCTCTAGCTCTATTGGCTCTTTCAAAATTAGATATGTACATAATTAATGAGGTACAATAAGTGGCTTCATAAGGTGTCCCATCATACTATACATGAAGGGTGTAGCACTTGTGGTTACTGAGTAATGGTAAGTATGTATATTTCAGGTCAAAGGTCACCCAGGTCACGTGACATTTTGTCAAAGAAATTGTATTGCTGAGTTATCCCTATATACCGAAAATTAGACCTCCAGCTCTATTGGCTCGCTCAAAATTAGATATGCACGTAATTAATGAGGTAAATATTTGACGTCATAAGGTGTCCCATCATACCATATATGAAGGGTGTAGCACTTGTGGTTACTGAGTTATGGACTAATATGTATATTTGAGGTCAAAGGTCACAGAGGTCACATGACATATCAAAATATCTGAGATATCTGCGTGAACTGATGGACGAACGCATGGACGAACGGACGGACATGACCCAATCTATAAGCCCCCTGGACTTCATCCGTGGGGACTAAAAACTGTGTCACTGCATCCTTTTTGCAATGTGAATACGATGAGAAACTAAATTTTTATTTTTCTTGGCCTTATACATGGGGAGTCTATGGAGAACTGCCTTATACATGAAAGTCTATGGAGGTGTAAACTTAAAAGTATTTTAACATAGCCAAATTTGATCGCATTGTAAAACAAATCGATGTCATCTGTATGGGGTAGGGTACTATCCTTGTGCAAAGTTTGAAAGAAATTGACCAAGGCATGTCTGAGATATCTGCGTGAACGGACGGACGGACGCACGGACGCACGCACGGACATGACCTAACCTATAAGTCCCCCCCCCCCCGGACGGTGTCCATGGGGACCGTCGTTTCAGGCCAGATCGACGGTTTCCACCCCGTCAAGTTCTGTGTGGGCGCAGGGCTGTCATGATGGGCATGGATCTACATTCGTGCAATAGACCATTGACGTGACGTTGAAATAACTCTTAAGCTTATTTATAAATCATGAAATTTATATCAAATTACACAGGATCAATATGTCAAATGAATTATGAAAAGCAATGTATAAAACATAATATATATAACCAAAAATTGATGATCGCTATGTTTAAAAATGGCCGCCACACCAGAACTAGGCTCTATGCTTAAGGGCTGAGTATCCAAATTGATTTATATTATGATAATTTACATTCATACCAAATTTCATGCTTTTATCACAAAATGCACAATTGTTATGAAAATTTTGCTTATGCCGCGCCACTATCTATGACGGATCTTTCTTTTGCCGTCATTGATGACGTCACAATACCGCACGTCTGTAGATAGATACAGCATGCCCGTATATTGTAAACCGAAAGTAACCGTTAGACGGAGTCCAAGTGCATTTCTACAACTGTAGGTCGTTGTTCGGTGGAGTCCTACGTAATTTTATTGGTTGAAAGATTCGTTTGAGTGTCTAGTACCCAGCTTGACTGGTCTGGCAAACCTTCCTGTGAAAAGTTCGGAAATCGATAGGCCATGTTTTAAGTAACCCAGGGCTCGAAATTAGCGGTAGTCCCGCGTCCACTGAGACTACCAACTTTTCTATCGGGCTACCTAAATCTATGGTAGTCCACACGAACTACCAAAGCCTGAGACATGAAATTCAGTCAGTACTTAGCATGCCATGCCCGTCCGTCACTTTGGGACGAGCTATTAAAATGCGGTCAAACCCAGGTGGACACAGAAAGTCCAAACTATGACTTTCTTATGCAAATAACTAAGACGACCGGTCGTGCTGTGGAACTTCGCAACAGAGTTACAATATTTGAACTGACCTACTTGAATAACAGGGACAGGAAATTATGGCCAATGAAAACGCTTTTTCATTGCATTTCGATCATAATGTATCAATCACAATTACACGGAAATTATGCCTGCTCCCTACAGAAAGCCAATGGTCTATTTTTAGCCCTTGTACAGTATGTCTCGGTGCTGAGCAGGTCGTGTCGTTTTCATGAAGACTATCAAAATTTGCATACAACTCTGAAAGTAAAACGGGTTGTCAATAGGTCATCAAACCTTTGAGTATCACTATCGTCCATTATACCTGTTTCCTTGGGTATTGAAGATGTGCAGTACTCACACCATATGGCTAGAAAATTCACTTCATGGGCAGAACTTCTAGAAAAATCTACCAACCATGTCACTGGGCTACCAACTTCTGACAATGGTAGCCCAAGTGGACTACCTGGACCCTGAAAAAAGTTAATTTCGAGCCCTATATAAACCAAAATTTACCTCTCATTTGCGAGCTTCAGAGGTGAGATGATATTCGTTATGAAAACATTCTTACCTGTACATGTTGTCACAGCAAGGAGAAAAAGCGCCAGACTGCAAATTCGCTCCATATTGTTGTTTACCTGATTTTTGTTTGCTTCGAGCGCGATCGGTCGTGCAGCAACTTAACAATGCATGAACCGCTCAAGAGCGAAATGAGGTGACAGTCATTTTTTTGTATGGGGGGGGGCAGAGATACAGATAATTCTAGCGTTGACATAAAAGTCTGAAGTTTCTGATGCGATATCTCAATCTCAGACGATTACTGAGTACCTGCAGTTTGTAACTTTTTTTCATGTGATACACTAACGTTCAACTCAATTTATGTTGGTAACTTTTTCTCTTCATGATTTGTCCATTTACCCCATAATGAAAACTATTGCCACATATATAAGGCGGTTTCAAATTAACTTTGAATTGCTCCAGTGAAAAGCAACCCACATTTCATACCATTCATAAGGAGGCATGTGTACAGATAAGATTAAAAAAGGATCTTTATATTTCGTACTTGTATAAACTGGGAATTCATGACTTAAAAAGTTTTAAAACCCCATTGAATCTTACATATTTTTGCTTCATAAGTCTCTGAAACACGTTTTGGCTGACTCAGCAAACTCCAAGTATTGAGGGATTATTTCCCGTCATGGACAATCCATAGTAGAACTAAATATTTTCATCCGCTCCCGGTATGGTTGGCAGACAAGTAAGGAGTTGAAAATGGTCCAGGAATTCATCTTATGTCTGATAGATGTTACATAAATTGCCGGACAGTAAGTCTTAACCTTTTTCAACTAAAATACCCATAACGCCTTACTTCTTCAGTTCCAAATGACTGAGACACGCTAGGCATATACAAAGCTCAAGTAAGACATGTCCCTCTACGTGCGGACGGTGTAGTTCTCGTCAGGACTAAAATACAGTTGTAAACAATTATACCATCAAACACATACAGGTTGTGTTCGGAACATTCAACATGATTTTATAGAGGTAGAGCAAGAAACTGTCTTTTTAATACAGACAGAACAAAAAATTGGAAAGCATATGAACATTGCTGGTTTTAGGGCTTTAATGAATGTGATTGACAAATGTTAGTGTAAGAAATTCGAGTGTTCTGGCCTGGCCGGTTCTAGACACTTCTTTCACAAGTCTTGTGTATGGTTCATTGTACTAACCGCCGACGCTGTCACGTAGATCCGGTTAAAAGAGTCCTGATGGAACTTTGTATATATAGCTAGGTTAAAGATCACGACTTTCTTGAATTTGTACTTGTGCCGCCGCTGCAGATCTAAGCTAAACTCGCGCCCATTCTTACATATTTTCTACCACGGAAGTCATTGTTCGGTTGGTGGATAGGAATATAAGATTATGTATTCATGGATCGTTCTGTTTTAAGACTAAAACGACCCTCTCAAGATAACTTCATGAGCGCTACCTTAGCTGTTTATGATAACGAAGCGTTTTCTACGAACAAGCAGATCACAGGTCACTGATCGTTTCACCTCGAGCATTGTTCCTCAAGAATGGAGATTGAGATTCTGTACACTGCTACATGCGCAGTTCTACAGGAACTTCAAGGGACCGGAGCAAATGTTACTGTAGTTCAACGTCTGCGCAACTGGAATGAAGTTGTTGCTTCGAAGTTTTATCGTGACGAAATGACTGAAAGAGAAGCATAGTTGTAATCAACACGGCGCCTCTGCAGCAACAGTGAGTTCGACCCTAAACATAGAAGACGCCGCTTGTGTTTCCATATGCAAACTGTACTCTAACCTGTATTCTAAAATTGTTTCTTGTATTTTCAAGACTATAACTTAAGACACTTAAACGTGTTTGCCGATGTACCTCACGAAAATGGCGGACAACACCGACATATTGGTTGGCGCTGACAATACTTCTCACAACGTACTGACTCAAAACTGTCGACTGGAGTGGCCAGAAGCCGTATGCATATTCGCAAATGTCTGTGGATTGACGAGCACTGCGATATGGTTCGTCGTGCTCTTTCCACAAATCGTGAAAAACTGGCGCCGGAAATCGGTGGTTGGTCTCAGCATTCTGTGGGCGACGGCCAACTTCACCGCCTCCCTGATCAACCTGTTTTTCGTGTTGCGCATCGGGCAGCTACCGCTCTACGTCAAAATCTCGGCGGTGTACATGCCAGTGTTGGAACTCTCTTTACTGGTTCAGTTTTGGACATACGGAACACAGTACAACAATAAACTGAAGTGGGCATATCTGGTGGCGTGTCTGGTCTTGTGGGCGGTTATCATCATTGTGCAGTTGCTCACAGATGTGTACATGGAGTTTCAGTGGTGCGCCATTGTGTTGTGGTCGGTGGAAACGTTCCCCCAGGTAGGTCACCTGAAAACAAATGTGGTGTTAAGTTTTCCAAACAAAACCAAACAAACTAGGTGTCAGAACTGAGAGAACAATGAGATTCTGGCAACAATTAGTAGTTTTTATGTTACAACGTCGTGCATTGTCTTATTCATTGACATTGCTTTCGTTGCTTTGATAGCCGAACGCAATGTGTAATAGAGTACAGTCATCACCATTGCTGTATCCGCCGTATGCAAGGGAGCAATTCGATTTATGGCCTGGGGGATTTGGATAAATTACATTCGAAACTCCGAAATTCCGGATTAACCATCCCCTCCCCCACTGAGCCAACCATGATGAATTTGAGTAACTCCCCTCTCTAACACAGAAATTCTGACTGAACCCCCTCCCCGCCCGCTAACTTGGAAAAGTTAATACTTGCATTTATATAATTTACAGATACAGCAACAGTTCACAAAGACCTTTCACATCCTGTTTTACAATGCTAGACTATCATCAGTTGCCTCGTAAAAGGTGAACACAACAAAAGGAAATTAAAGGTCACAACACAATATAGATGTGAAAGCTCACCCTATAACCATTACCTAACCATATAGTATTGTTTAATTTGGATGGGTATCCTTAAATATCAAAATGGTTATTGAACTTAAGTCAATTAAAATATGTATTTCTGTGATAACAAAAGGGTGAGTTCAAAACGGTTCACAATGTGAAGCAAATTTCCAGTGTCTACACTGCTTTTTCTTACATTTTGAGGGTATCAACAACAAAAATCAAGATACATGATGGAATTTACATATACCGTATTTTTTGTCATGTAGTTTTACGTAGTTTATATTTATTGTGCTGTTATAGTATTTATTTGCTTTATATTTCACATTTATTAAACTAAAACATACCGTTTCAAATAATCATTTATATGCATAGAATACATTTTATTTATTTATTTATTTATTTATTTATTTATTTATTTATTTACGGTATCAAAACTTTGTTCCTGCAATATTGTGGATATGAAGAGATTGCAAAGAGTTGCATCAAATAGCAAACCGGGACAGAAAATATACATGACAAAGAAAACAAAAGTTTAATGCAGGGAATGAATTCTCATTTGGTTTAAGATACAAGGAATCTCTATCACTCAGGTACTTTTTACTATGAACAAATTACTTTCTTCCAATAAGAGAAGATTTTGCTATCGATTCAGTCCACTGTTTTGTATGATTTGTAGATTTAGCTTTCTTTTCACATTCTCCCAAATAATCAGTGCCCTATAGAATAGAGTATATTTCTCATATTTTCTCATGAGATGTTTCTCATGCTTAAGCAGATATTCCAGTTTTTTCAGAAAACACTGAAAAATTACTCATTTAATAATGATAGTCGATGTACTTGATATACATGTATATATAAAATTGTACCATGTTTTCATGAAATTGTAGCATTTTAATCTTTTCTATTATTTTTGTATCATTTCATAAATGCACAAAATGCTTCAGCACATTTCCCAAGAAACGGACTAGCCCTCTTTCTTCTTCTCCACATTTTGAGCAACCCCCTTGTAGCTTTCAAGCTTTTGACAGCTAACGACAGCTGTATAAGTAGGGTGGCCAAAGTTTAGCTAAAATGTTGCGACATTATACGCAGCTCACGCACACTGAAAGTGAAATTTGATTTTCGTGAAATTTTAAACGCCATTTTTTCTGAAAATAAGTAGCTCAGTTACCGAAAAAATTGGATATTTCCAATTGAAATCGATGTATGAGGCAGGTTTCATTAAAAAACTGAAGAAAAAACGATAGAAAAATAGTGTTTTTCCTCTCAAAAAATGCCACTTCGTAC
>LD343829.1:369700-389853 GCA_001465055.1 Ptychodera flava
CCCCCTCCCAAGATCTAATGGTCCGTCCCTTATCGTAATGATACGCCTAATGTCCGCCCTCACCGGTCATAACGTTACAATTATTTGTCTGACCTGTTCGTTCTCACTGACGTCAACATCATCATGGCGCTCATCACCGATCATCACGTTTCAACGTCTCGAGCGCGTAACATTGACTGCAATCTATTCAGTTTGGACAAAATACATCCGTTTCGCGCCTTTCTTTTAAACTTGAAGCTTAGCATTCCAAAGCGTTCTTACATTTGATTTAAGATTTCATCACGTCATGGATGCCAATGAAGGTCCAACTTTAGCTATTTTGCACCTGTAATGTCCGAAAGTCTTCTACAATATTACGACAAACTTTCATTTTCTGCATGTTCATTATAGAAAAGGACGTCATTATAAATCGTCCCAACTTTAGTTTCGCTATCTAGTCTTTCACTATATCTTGACAACGTTGGTCCCTCCATGTCAATAAAATAATATTTGTCCCAAATACATCACAGGTAGTTTTGAACATGCAGAGGATGTCAACCAGCGGCCAGTCTACTCAATCGGTCGCCCTTGCTCTGTTCGGCAAAACAACGGACTTCCTTTCCACCTATCTGTTGATTTTGCCGCTGCAATACGTCATCATGACGTACTATTCCAGCACCATGGCCTACATCAACGGTGTACAAGTTCTGTGGTACTGGGGAAGCCGCCATTTGGTCACTCCTTTGCCGCCAGAGGGCGCGCACAAAGGGGAAACAAGACGTGAGGGGAACGATTCACAAGACAAGAAATATGAGTACTTCACAGACGACGAGGTGGGTACTCTTATAGTTTTTGGCGAAACAGAATTTGACGATAGCTTATTCGTAATAATCTGCAAATGTCATGGTAGGAGTTCAAACGAAACTGGTATCAACGTCTGTGCTGCATGGTCCAGACTTTCAATTTCTCAGTAGGATTTTTACAATTGGTGCTTCATTTAGGCTAAAATTGAAGGCCAAAGTGTCAACAATATTTTCAAGGTTTTTAATTGGGGAATATGCGGCACGCATTAATTTGGCTGCTTTATCCTGCAAAAGTGAAATGTCAAAGCGAAAATGTAGAATATGTAATTTCGCCTGCACGCTCTAATATGGCTAGCTTTATCGTGCAAGTGAAATCTCTTAGCACAGATGTAGCATATAATTTCGCCGTCATTCCAGATTACGAGTCAGTTCAATTCAGTCTGTGACTCTCAAAACAATTACAAGGTGGGAAGCTTTGCAGTAAATCTTAAACATTCCCACGCCGATTATAGTGGCCTGGTAGGGCCAGATTAAAAACAAATGTGTTTCATGTAAGAGGCCTCCTAAAATCCGGGTGTATAGGCAGGTCGAAGGAATGTTTTAATTTTTTCATGTTTTATTTTTGTTAGCTAAGACCCATAAGTAAATTCACTAAATTTTACCTTGTTTTGTTGAAAATGCGAAAACTTGTCTAAGGTGGGCTGTTTTTTTTCTGGAGTAGGTCGGGCTACCAGAAACACACAATCTTGATTTTCACTGGGTCCAAGACTCACTTATTAGCGCATCATGGACAGTAGTTTTTAAGACCGCACTTAAGAATTAAATGCGTTTTTGGTTTACTGTGTAGCATTATTTTGAATCTCGTAGAGCATGCAAATTTTTTTACTGAAAATCGAAAATTTAGTATCCTAAGTAGGTTGGGGACAAGGAATAGCGGTCTTTATGAATTTTAAATATTGTTTAATTTTCTATTTTGTTGCTCTAAAACCTGTTATTAGAGCATAGTTTAGTGTTTCCGGGAGTAAAGCCAAAGCAAACACTTCAAAGTTTCGGTTTCGAGGAGCGAATTGAAAACAGTAAGTCCACCGAATGTATGCTTATCAGCACAAAACAACCTTCCGAAACAAGCGAAAAATTGATCGAAAATATGATTTTTCACTGTCTGCTTTCGCAGTCTACTTACAAGACGTCAAGTCGTAGTTACGTTAGTGTATTTTATATACTTTATTTCGCGTCATCCTATAGTCATACATTTTGATCTATTAAAACCATCTTCACTTTCTTGCTGACAGGCTGACCCGATTTCCGACTTCGCTTCCGGTGACAACGAACCACTTGAAACCGAAAACAACCACGCCGACGGAGTGTCGACGTCACAAAGGTTAAAGGTTGCCAAGCCCGTCTGTTCTACCGTCCTCCGATTTTCATTGATTGCAATTCTGATACTGATCCTTACAGGGTATGCTGTTGGACTGACGTGGAATACAGACTCACTTCTCTCCCTCCTGGCGCCAGGGAGCGTCTTTGTCGCCATGCCAACGTCCTACTTATATCGAAAGAAGAAAATGGGCTACTAAAACATATACAGATATTATATATATATATATATATATATATATATATATATATATATATATATATATATATATATATACATACATATATATATGAGTCTGATGTAGGAGCACTAAAACGGCTTACGACCATAATATTTGGAGATATACGGCTTGCATCATGTAAACGACAATACCAGTATCAAGTTTCGTCTTTTAAGTGTGATGTTTATGTTGTAAAAACGAGGTTTTTAGCAAGTTGGTATTGGACAAGAACAATTTGAAAACAAGTCAGTGCGTTCCACTATTCACATCAAAAGGTTCGATAAGTTTTGTTGTCAGTTCTTACAATTACGGTATGTCTACTTGATTCCAAATTGAAAACGCTTGAAATAGTTGCTGTTCTCTTCATGGGTGAATGAGGGCGTGCTATCTCAGCTACGGATATCGGCCTTGGGTCCCTTCGCATATAAAGTGACATTGTCAGTATGCATTCGAAAGATAAAAACAAAACATACCTTAAATGTTTTTAACATAAAAAACAAGTTTTGTGTCTATGAAGACGACTCGGCCGAAGTTCACCTATTTTATCCGTGTTGGTTGTATGCAAATTAAAGGCGAAATTATTATTCTCTATAAAATGTATTACGAATTAAGTTTTAAAAAAAACTAGATAGTGCATGGTGCCAAAAGACTCGTTAAAAGTTTTTAGTAAAGAGGGAGTTTCATTCAGTGCCATTTTTTTCGCACATTAATAGTCAAATTAACAGTTGTCCTTTGGGCTACAAGTCTTCTTTTCAGATTTCAAAGATGCTAAGATCTTGTTTCATCTTTTTGCTGAAAAAAGATCCTCTGAAATTTAGGCTCGATTAACAAATTAGAAAGAAATAACCAACAGCTTGATCGCAACGTTTTCAGAAATGTCACTTGTGACATGGTCTATGCTTTGATTCTGAAAGCGAAACACTATTCGAACTAATTTGGGACAATTGGATAATGAAGTAATGTCAAATGTAAGCTCATCTGCTTTTTTTTAAGTTATACACTTGTTTTCATGAGTAATTTGTAATATTGCAACATTCAGCTATAGTGTATATAACAATTTGAGAAATTTGAACAATATGAAGATACAATTCTCCCAAATTAGTTCCAATCGTGTTGCGAGTGACTGACGCAATGTTCCTCAATCCCTCTGTTGTCACTTGCGAGAGCGCATAACTAACGCAGCGTTCAATGTGAAATTATCCATGACTTCTATTTGGTGAAGGCGTCTATGGTTGACACCAAGTAAAAAGTTGATTTGATGGGGTCATTCGCGAAATCTACTTAAATCCATCGTTTGAGTTAAAAAGGATGCAAAGTATGAAACCGTCATTTGTCCATATTGTGAAATGTGACCTATATACTATATTTGTCCATGTAATTATCATACTGTAGTTTCACCTCAACATGTCTTAAAACCGCCGTCAGCTTTATAAATTAATTCGTTCCAAGACACGATTTCTATGCTGCTTTCGTGTTGTAATGCCGCTCCTGACGAAGTGCGCCATCTATAGTTGCTTGTTGAATCTTCTCCCAAGCTGTCATGATAGAAAGACCATGTGCTATCCAAGGGACTTGTAATTATCGCAATAACTTTGCTAAAAGCGTCATGTTTTGGTATATGTAGCTTCACATTAAAAGGGCAAAGTTCTGTATCTTTTTGGACAATGTTTCATGTTTTTTCTTTCGCATATTTTAGGGAATTATGCCATATTGGGCACTGAAACACGAACAGGCTAAATGAGAGATTTCTCCATGCTTTATCACTCTTCTTTATTTAAAAATATCTCCCTAGAATTTCAACCACCAAACATCTCGCCACCATCGTCGTCGTCGTTTTCGCCTTCATAATCATAATGCACAAAACGAAAGAAATTAACGTTGTCAATACTGCCTACTTACAATTTGAATTCACTGTAGAGCAATACGCGCACACCAAAACAAACAAACAAAGCAAAAAACATAATGTACTGTATCTGACGCTAGAAGATTTCATTGATTGTCCCATGCGCCACCACTGAGAGGGTAGCTCTCAAGTTGTATCACGGCCGTTGGAGGCGCTATCTCTCCTCCGCAGTCCTTCCATGCCAACATATTCAGCATGACGTATGTGTGCTACTGATTTTGTTTTACACTGGATGTATAATCTCGAAACAGTATTGCAAAAGTGATCCGACACATTGAGTTTTCCTCTTGAAGTATTATTTGTCCAACCTTAAAAATACTTTAATCGTTCTTTCAAAAGACTTGTTACATTTCAGCAAGCAAACAAAAAAATACAAAAATCAGAAACAAAATCTTCAGAAAAGCTAAAGGCTAAAAGCTGTAACTTTGGATAATTTTTTTGATTTTTTGTACTTAATGTCCATTGCAAGTTCTCGTACTAACAAAGCATGTTGAAACACTCACTTTCTAGTTTTTGAACATGTCATCTATACGATAATACGTGCAAAGTGAACTGTAACTGTTTACATGTCTATTCATGGTCAGATCAGAATTCGCTTGTCAACAATTACAATGTAGTTGTACATCTACAGGCTGAGTTGACAAGCTGAATACTGTGTATCTCAGTATGTTTTGGGGAGTAGAACACGAAACCGTAGTTGACATGAAAAGGTGAAAGTAATAAAGAAAAGTGATCAATAGATACAGCTATTTGAGTGGCCCTCTGAGAGACTCCGTGTTAAGACATCAAACGAATGAAAAAGACCGCGTTCTAATTTTGTGAATGGCAGTAAGAATGGGTAAACTCGTCAACTGTTTGAATAAAAGAGATGTCTTGATAAAGACACGAAAGACATCCAATTCAGCAAACCAAAACTCAACTAAGGTCACATCGTACAAATGATAACGTGAATTAGACTAGTAAAAACATTCAGAACTAAGTTCAGATCCAAGAAAGCTGTCATTATTTATTCTTATGAGACTTTTGGTGAATATGTGCCCTCTATGCTCTGATATCGACAGAGATTATCATACCTCATGTTCTGTTCTGGTTTTTTTACTGTTTTTCTATCTATTGTATTCTGCCTAATGAAAGGGTTTACATAAGACGTGATGTCAAAGTGTGCATAATCTATGATGATAGCTGAACTTCATCAAGCACCAACTACTCTAACTTCGGTCTCACCACTTTTCACTCTTTCATCGTCATCAACAGCTTTTTGCCGCTACACAATTCAAGCATGTCAGCTCAAAGCCAACACGGCGGCGCCAAGACTTCGTGTAGAGAGTATCACAGCCACAAGCAATAACCGAAGTTCAACGTCAACATCATCCCAGCTAGTAAGGACACTGCGTGTCCTTCATTTCGGGGCGCCTCACTGACTTCTGCAAAAGAGGAAAATATAAATCAAAACAATTGACCCGCTTGATAAGTAACGACTTATAAAAATTAATAAATTTATCATTTGAGCTAGTTTCATTTTTCCAAACTGTTATCCAATAACATTTCATCCCAGCAATGGAATACATGTGCAGCGGAATTTACGTGACTGTTCTCTGTCTACATACTGAAATGTCCTCCTTATCTACTTTCCCTTTTCCTTATTGGATTTTCTATTAGAACAAAATCATCATCCACCATCTTTTATGCATACATGTTATCTGAGCCCCTATCTTTATCTGCTGTATACGTCAATGGAGTTAAAACTCTCCTTATATTTTATTTATTTATTTATTTATTTATTTATTTATTTGTTTGTTTGTTTGTTTGTTTGTTTGTTTGTTTGTTTCTAGTTAGGCAGGGAGTCCACCATTCGTATCAGTCAAAGGTTAAATAATATAAAATGATAATTCGGCTCGGGCATCAATATTACCATCATGGGCACCATCCCTATGAATGACAGGCAACAAATAGTAATCTTGCTCGTGGGTAATGCATTTTATTAGAGCAAACAAAAACCGTGTCCGAACGTATACCTAGAAATAGTACGCAAATCGTTTGTAGTCCCAGATAGTGGGTCGCCGCTATGGATGACGTCATTTCCGGATAGCCATACCAGGAGCGCCATACCTAAACTTTCTTTCACATAACTTCTAAGAATTAATAAAGCATTGCTCTTTGTGGCTGGTCGTACATACTTACATTTTAATTGCACTTACATTATATATTGTTGTAAAATTAAATTGGAACTTCGTGTCATAAACCTGGAGGCGTGCTTTCTAGGCAACTGGTGGACGACAATTTGTTACGCGCATAAAAGATGCGCACTGAAATCAGATACGTCCGTCAAGATCACCCTCACCTCATCTACTTATTTTGGCAGAGAAATATGTCAATGACATATTTCATGACATCTACGAAACTGTCAATACCAAGTTTTGCAAATATAATTTAATAGTACAGTGGGAGATGTAGAAAAACATATGGCATTAAAGAATGGCATCTTTACGAAACGTCTGTCAAAATAGAAATATTGCATCGTCTGGTGAAACATTTCGAGTTACTTTCCCTTTACTACCTATCTCCAAGTAAAATGCATTTTTTTGCCAATGTAGGTACTTAGCTGTTTTGGAAAAAGAGCTTTTTAATATGTTCTGAACCGTTGCATAGGCTTGTTGACCAATTCCAGTGATGCACCAATCCTCACTCCCTCCGTAAGAATTTATAGGTGAGAGAACATTGCAGATTAATGAATTCTGGGAATGTTAACTGTCAATGTGTGAAATCTTATTTCTCAAAAGTATTTGACACTATGACGTCATGATGACGACATTCTTTGCCACATCGGTTTATATTGTTCTATTTGGATAGTTTCAGCAGCTTTTCGGAGCTTTACCGAAATAACGCATGTCACTGTTGTCATCATCATAAGTGTGCATAGAGGGTAATATACAAGGTTATTTCATGCCTTATGACGTCAGTAAATATGATCTCTTGGACTTTTCAAATCATCTTCTTAATCGATAAAGTTCATTATTGTGTCTGAAAACCGTACCCCCTCCAAAATTACCATCGCTGTCGGTAGAGAATACCGATATTTTAAATTCCTGTTTTTGATGTCAACCTACAGAAATCCTTATTGTCCAGATGCAAAACAATATAACAGTATAATACATTTTGATTGCCTCCGTCGCGCCGTCATCAACTTGGACGCGGCGTTAATTTTAACCATTTAAGCGGCTGTCTATCCATTAGCTTGAATGCTTTCTTCATGTCGGCCAAGCAATGATGTTGAAAACCCGTTTTGCATAAGGTAAAACTCCTTTGTCGGCTGACAGAAAATGTGTTCAATTAGCTATAGGGTGTTTAGCTCTGCGCTAAATATCGATACTGTAGTAACATATTTGAAAAGAATTTGTATAGGATTTTAATATGCACATTTCGGCAACGTAGTTTTCGTGCTTCCGAATGGTGACCTATCCTTACACATACATAATACTATGTGGTTCTGCCTAACACACTGCATAAAAAATCCCAATCCAAAAATGCAACACCTTTCTCTATTTATTCCATGAACACCTTAACGTGAATAGCTATGATCCAAGCTACACAAAGCCAGTTTCCTAAACCAGAGTGAATATAAATTGCTTGCCTAACATGATATTACATTGAGAACGTGTTCGTTCCTGTTTGAATCTCCAGCTACAATATCTAGATTAATTTAGATGTTTGACTTTCATATAATAATTTTTCCTAAAATCAAACATTGAAATTTAAATACTATTCACAACCGTGAATGCATTAATGTTTGCAATACTAACCCTTTTTATATAGGTGTCCGAAAAGTTCCACTTTTAAGGGAGTCGCCATTATTTATGTCCGGGGTTGAAAGAATGGGCTGGGGCCAATTTAAAGCTAATGAAGGGCAAGGGGTTATGCGAAAACGGATAAAAATGTGGAGGGATTATGCGTAAAAATTCACGTGTGACTGTGTTCAAAGGATCACCAAATCACATTATTGTTACATAAAATTTTCAAATGTTTCTCTATCAGGAGGGAGACCCCCGCCTGACCTACCCCCGCATATTCACTGCTTTACAGCTGCCTGGTCATCTAGCACAGGTGCTGGTAACTTACAATGCAGTGAATACAAACTCCATCTGGCTTCAAAGCGTCCCAGGCCAATATTTACTTAATATGCGTTCCATAGTTGCCTCTCACTGCTAGAGGATACCGGTCGAGTTCTTATTCTACCAGGCAGTTTTACTTCCCAGTATGCTAAGTTAGGAAAATCAGTAGTATTGAGCCAGAACTTATAATATAAGTGAGTATTTTCACCTACTGGCGTGGTATGCGATAGCAAGTTCAATCGCTAAAAGCCGTGTTTCAGTATCTGTGCTTTTGAATCTTCAAATGTGCAAGTATTTGTTAAAGTGCAACAAATGGGACTTGTTATCCCTCACTGTTTTCAACAAACTTGTAATTGATCTAATGGTGACATCATTGTGACATAAACATAGCTGGATAGGGTACAAGTTGTATCTGGTATAGTTAGATGTGGTTAGTGTTGTGGATATCATCAAAATGATATTTTAACATTTTGTTTCGATCTTTCCATACCTGTATCACAGGAGAAGTCCACTTCAAGGTATTTATAGACGCCGTAGCAAGGATCTCCAAAAACCACATTATTGACCTCCGGGTGGCAGTTGTTTTTGCCCTGGCATAGGTTCCGCACTATCTCGATGGAATTCTCTGCCCGGCAGTTAGTGTCACTATGGAGTTCTTCCGAGCCGTAGGGATGGAAGCATACATCTTCGGAAAGACGCCCATAGTTGGCATACTTTATTGTCATCACGTGACCACTATCGTGGCAGCCTATTGTGGTGTGTTTGTTTTCACAGATTATGCCTACTTCTGAATGAGGGAAGATAAAAGTGAAAAATTCAAATGTATTGTAGCCTGAGTCAGTCCATTTACAGATTGAGGCGACGCGCGCCATGAGACAGAAATGTTGTTTAAACTTTTCGGAACGGGAGGCGGTCGTCGGAACTGCGCCTGCGCGAATTTGTTACAAACAACATATCTCGTGCATGATATCTAGAAGCATCAGGTCAACCTTTGCTGCAACCTTATGATTTTATGATATACATTGGGACAAACATGTTTTAACTTTGATCAATCGTCAAGGGACCTTGGTTGCAGTGTTTACATTGGTCGTATAGGTCCCATGCGACCTTTGAGCGCAGTTCCGACAACCTCCTCCCTTAAAGTTAACTTTTAACCTGTCAAAATCAAGAATAACTCAAATTAGGTGTCACACCACAGAGTTTGCGATTAGCGATCATCAAAATAAATACTATCAATAAACACCACCTAAGACCGTACCGATAAGTCCAAACCATAATGAGATAAAACTGTCTGGAGGTTGCAAGATATACAAAACTTAGGCAACATACATCATAACACATCAGGGTCTGTAACCTGTGGAGTTTCATAGTACAGTATGTTTTGGGTATCAGAGGACGCGGAGTCCATTAACTTTGATGGGAAGTATCATGACTTTTGGTGTTATTGGAAGAGCAGTTACAACATAGTTTTAAAAGGTTATTCACAAAGTTCCAGTATTTATGTCCATGTACATCGTACGCTTGTGTTTTGTTCATCTCCCACACTACCTCCACCGAACGATCTACTCCGACATAAACCACGATTTTTGTGAATAGCATATCACAATACTCAGACGTATATACATATATAGTTATCTGTCTGACGATTAGCTGATTATTTAGAAAAAAACTCGAGTCATAGATATGATTCATTTGTATATATATATATATATATATATATATATATATATATATATATATATATATATATATTTATATATAAGTTCCCCGATTCCCAGTATTATTGAGCACTACACATTCCTTGCATTGACAACGCAAACGCCTATATATATATATATATATATATATATATATATATATATATATATATATATATATATATATATATATATATATACATGCGTGTACATCCATTCATGCTATATAAATTATACGAGAATGCAATTTATTTACCTGTTTCGCAGTGCAATTCTCGACCATTGTCATCATAAAATTTAGCCACACATCCACCGCAGTAATCAGCTTTGCAGGTAGCATCCGGGTCTGCCTCACAGTTCACGTGTTCAGCGTCACAGGGACTGAGCGTACAATTGACAAAGGGCATGTCCGGAGGGCAGTCAGGTTCCTCATGGATAACAGCTGATTGCAAATGTCACGGAGAAAAAGCGCGATTAGGGAGTTTTACCAAAAAAAATTCCAAACATTTAATAACGTTCAACGCCAATAAACATACTAATGGTCCGACCATAACAATCAGACACAAAATATAAAATACTGCCACAGCACATAAGTGACGGGAATTTAAAGTTGACATTGCAGTCAGTTGCGACCTTCTCCAAATAGTATGGACTCCATGAGCAAACTCCCCCTGGGCCTGTCTTTTTGAGAAAGACAAGGGCGAATTTAGCCGTACACGTGTGATTAATACATACATCTAAGGTGCTCCACGATCAGAAGGTTAGGCAAAATGCCTTTAAAGTCAATATTAGTGACATATGGTTAAATATAAATATCATTAACAGCCACATCAGAAAATAATTGATAGAGGTTGTATTCCCGACTCCTTAGCCGAACGGAATCAAGTTTCCCGCCAACGAAAGCTATGAAAGGAGGCGCTTAATTCCTACATGCATTACTTTCGTCTATATCGCTTTGGAAACCTTCGAAACATTGTCTTGCCATCCTATATCCTCCTTGCAAAATGAAGAAAGTTTGAAGACGAAAGGTACTTCATGTACCTATGACGGATCTTGCTTGTGTTGTCATTGATGACGTCACAATAACGCACGTCTGTAGATAGATACAGCATGCATGGCCGTATATTGCAGACCGAAAGTAATCGTTATACGGAGTTCAAGTGCATTTCTATACAACTGCAGGTCGTTGTTCGGTGGAGTCCTATGCAACTTTATTCGTTTGGAAGATTCGTTTGAGTGTCTAGAACCCGGTTTGACTGCCATAGCAACCCTTTTGGTTACCTGTAGTTTGAAAATCGATGCATTGAAGGCGTGTGTTGAGTAAAAACCAAAATTTACCGCTCATTTGCGAACTTTAGAGGTGAGATGATATTCGTTATGAAAGCATTCTTACCTGTACATGTTGTCACAGCAAGGAGAAAAAGCGACAGACTGCAAATTCGAGCCATGATTTTCACTTGTTCACCCGGGGTTTGAGTCCGGCAACTTAATAATGAACCGCTCACGAGTGACATGAGGTGACAGTCATTTTTGTTGTAAGGGGAGGGGGTAGGGAGTACAGAAAATGCAAACGTTGACATAAGACTCTTGAAGTTTTGGATCCTCTTTCTGTGCGATATCTCAATCTCAGACGATTGTTGTCAACGACAGTACCTGCATCTTGTATTTTTTTCTCCATGAGTTTGCATACAACCAAAGTAAGCTTATTGTAAGTTTTTTTCTGTAGGATTTGCCCATTTTCCCTGTAGTGAAAACTATTACCACAAAAGGCAACATACACGCGTTTTCAAATTAATTTTGAATAACTCCAATAAAACTACCGATATTTCACATGTGTACAGATCAGGTAAAAAAAACCTCTTATATTTCGTACTTGTCGGTAAAAACTGGGAATTTATGACGTAAAAATTTCAAAACCCAACCGAATCTTCTGAGGATTTACAAATAAGGGCTAATTTTCGTCATGGACAATTCATTGTAGGACTATCTTTTTCATCCGATGGACAGACAAGTATAAGGAAAAATGAAATTCATCTTCTACCTGATAGATGTTAGATAAAGCGTCAGATAATAACCTTTTCAAATATCATACCCAAAATACCTTGTGTCTTCTGTTCCTAATGGAGGCATACACAAAGCTCATTGAAGTTAGGCATGCCCCTCTACGTATACGGACGGTGTCAATCTAATCGGGACTGAAATTCGGTGAATTGTAAATAATAAATCCGGACACATCACACACATACACAATACACGCAGCGTTCGGAACATTCAACATGATTTTAGGGGCAGAGCAAGAAACTGTCTTTTTAATACAGACAGAACTGAATACTGGAAAGTTTTCAAACATTGCTGCTTAAGGGGCTTTAAGAATGTAATTGGTAACAGAAATGTTAGTATAAGAAATTCGAGTGTTTGCTGATGGCCGGCTTGAACAAATACTTTTACAGGTCTTGTGTATGGTTCATTATGCTAACCACGCTGACGCTATAGATCCGCGTCACAGTCCTAGCACAACAATAGGATCTCTTTCATGTCGTAGGTTAAAGATCACAGCTTCCATGAACTTGTACGTGTTCCGTCGGTACAGACCAAATCTAAAACTGATGCCCAACCGATACACTCTCTACCACTGAAATAATCGTAACCTATCGCTGAATAGGATTACAAGATTTGCCCATTTATGCATTCCGTTTTCAGACTAAAATGACCCTTGAAAGATAACTCCATGAACGCTACCTTAGTACCTGTGCCGTTTTTGATAACGAGGGCGTATTCTACGAACAAGACGATCACAGGTCACTGATTGTTGACCTCGAGCTTTCGGAGATTTAGATGCTCTACACTGCTACATGCGCGGGAATTGTAATTCTAAGAGAATATCAACGGCCTGGAGTAAACGTTTTTGTATTTCAAAGCCTGTGAAACCGGAATGAGGAAGTTGTTGCTTCCTCGACAGGACGATATTTATTGTAAGCATAGGACCTAATTATTGGAAGTGAAACATAGCTGTTAATGTTCAACATGGCGCCTCGACAGCAACGGTAGCAGTTTGTGTTTTTATATGCAATCTTTACTCTAACCTGTACTCTAAAATTATTTCTTGTAATTTCAAGAAGGTAAGTTTAAACATTTGAACGTGTTTGCCGATGTACCTGACGAAAATGGTGGACAACACCGACATACTGGTTAGCGCTGAGAATACTTCTCACAACGTACTGACTCAAAACTGTCGACTGGAGTGGCCAGAAGCCGTATGCATATTCGCAAATGTCTGTGGGTTGACAAGCACTGCGATATGGTTCGTCGTGCTCTTTCCACAAATCGTGAAAAACTGGCGCAGGAAATCGGTTGTTGGTCTCAGCATTCTGTGGGCGACGGCTAACTTCACCGCCTCCCTGATCAACCTGTTTTTCGTGTTGCGCATCGGGCAGCTGCCGCTCTACGTCAAAATCTCGGCGGTGTACATGCCAGTGTTGGAACTCTCTTTACTGGTTCAGTTTTGGATATACGGAACACAGTACAACAGTAAACTGAAGTGGGCATATCTGATGGCGTGTCTGCTGTTGTGGGCGGTTATCATCATTGTGCAGTTGCTGACAGATGTATACATGGAGTTTCAGTGGTGCGCCATTGTGTTGTAGTCGGTGGAAACATTCCCCCCAGGTAGGTCACCTGAGGTCAAATGTGATTTTAAATTATATCCAAACAAACAAAACAAGCTGGCAGTCGTCAGAACTGAAGGAACAATGAGCTTCTGACGACACTTAGTAGTCTTAAAGATCAATGTGATATGAATGTTAGCCGGATGCACTGTGTGGTACAGTGATCACAGTGAGAGCGCAGCCTTAGCCAAGGGAGCCGTCATTGTTTACGGCCAGGGAGGGATGCGGAAGAATTACATTTGGAAACCCCGAAATTTCGAGTACCCCAGCCAACCATGATGAATTTGAGTGTCCCTTCCCCCCCCCCTCTAACACAAAAAGTTTGACTGAACCTCCCGCCCCCCTCTTGGAAAAGTTAAATATCTGATATTTGCATTTGTATAATGCAATAGTAAAGACCTTTCACATATTGTTTTACCCTGCTAGATAATCATCAGTTGCCTCATGACTGTTGAAAATGGTGAATACAACAAATTAAAATTAAATGTAACAACAAAATACAGATATATGGATGCAATGTATGAGAACTCTAAGAACTAACTTAGTGGTAAATCGACAGAGAAAAAGTATTTTGAAACAGAATCACCAAGGAAAATATGTAGACGTTTATATGTTCTCTTGTAAAGATTTTTACTGGAATATTTTGACGAGACGTGTAGGGACATCGTATGCAAAAACAGTGTGGGAAAACAGAATTGGTCAGTGTGCCAGTTGGCAGCTGATATGGTCAATCAAGGTGAAAAACATGACAATCAAGAAAATCGCTCAGTTTAATTTGTTTTTGCTGTATGACAAACTACCTCACAGATCAAATTTATTTAGATGGAAGAAGGAACCTTCTCCAATGTGTGAGCAATGTATTTCTCTTGAAGACTGTGAACATTTTCTTTTTGAATGTCCACGAGTAAAGCATTTTTGGGCGTCTGTTTTTCGGGCCCTTAACAAAACATATGATATCCAGTTGAACATGCGATGGAAACATGTTATATATGGTTATTTTCTAGGTATGCCTAAGTTTGAAGCCTTGAATATGATAATTATGGTTGGCACTTTTTCAGTATACAAGGCAAGAATTTTAAAACAAAACAACGTGACAAGTTTACTGATTGAGGAATTATATTACATTAATTATGCCAAGAGAAACAGAATTATTTCAGAGTTTATAAATCACCTGTAAATCACTTACGATCAGTTGTATGTTTAATGTCTGAAGAAATAAAGCCGATCTTATTAAAAAAAAAAATTAAAAAAAATAAAAGCTCACCCTATAACCAGAATCCGACCATGTACTATCGTTTAATTTGGATGGGCATGGTCAATTAAAATATGTATTTCTGTGATAATAAATATAGAGTTCACAACAGTTCAAAATGTGCAGCAAATTTTCAGTGTTTACATGCTGCTTTCACGTTTTGAGTGCATCAACAACAAAAATCAAAATACACATGACAGAATTTACACATACAGTACTTTGGTCATTTTTGTTTGGTTTCATGTTGTTTATATTTATTGCTCTGTTAAAGTATTTATTTGCTTTATATTTCACATTTAAAAAAGCAAAATATACTTTTCAAAATGATAATAATTTATATGCATAGAACGCATTTGGTTTATTTATTTATTTATTTATTTTCTTATTTACGGTATCAAAACTTCGTTACTGCAATTTTATGTTTATCAAGAAATTGCCAAAAGCTGTGTCAAGGAGCTTTATAAGGACAGAAAATAAACAAGAGAAAGAAAACAAAAGTTTAATGTAGGGATTGAATTTACATTTGGTTGCAAGATACAAGGAATCTCTATCGCTCGAGCTCAGGTATTTTGGACTATGGCAAATTATGTTCTTGCAAAGATGGTTTTGTTATCGATACAGTCCACTATTATTGTATGATTTGTAGAGTTAGCTTTCTCTTCACATTCTCCCAAATCATTAGAACCACATAGAATAGAGAGTAGAGGTTTCTTATGCTTAATCAGAAAAGTGTTCCAGTTTTTTTTATCAGGAAATACTGAAAAATCGCATTTAGTAAGGATAGTCAATGTTCTTGGTATACGTACAATCAAATTGTACCATGCTTTCATAAAATTACACATAAATTATAGTGTTTTCCATTTTTTACTATAATTTTTGTGTCATTTCATAGCTGCATTAAATGCTTCAGCACATTTCCCAAAAAACTGAGTACCCCCCTTTCTCTCAAAATTTTGAGCCATCCCCGTGTAGCTTTCGATTTGTTGAGGGACCCCCGCCGATTTCTCCGACCCCCAGGCCGTAAATAATGACGGCTCCCTAAGCAGAGATGGCATGTTGTTATTGTAATGATATGCCTACTGTCTGCCCTCATTAGTTATAACGTTACATATATTAATTCGGCTGACATTTTTTCTTTTCTTTAAATTCTCACTGACGTTAATATCATCATGGCGCTGTGCACCGTTCACGTTTCAACACATCGAGCGCGTATTGGCTGCAATCTAGTCACAGTTTTGGACAAAATTCATCTCTTTCGCGCCTTCGTTGAAACTTGAAGCTTAGCATTCAAAGCATTTGACATTTTATTTTATGGTTTCATAATACCATGGGTGCCAATGAAGGCCCATCTTTCGCTATTTTGTACCTGAAATGTCCGAAAGTCTTGTACAATATTACGACAACCTTTCATATTTTTTTGCACGTTTATTATAGAAGAGGAAGTCATTTGGAATCATCTCAACTTTAGTATCGCTATCTAATCTTTCACTATATCTTGACAACGTTGCCCCCTCCAAGTCTATAAAATAATATTTTTCCCATATACATCACAGGTAGTGTTGAACATGCAGAGGATGTCAACCAGCGGGCAGTCTACTCATTCAGTCACCCTTGCTCTGTTCGGCAAAACAACGGACTTCCTTTCAAACTATTTGTTGATTTTGCCGCTGCAATCTGTCGTCATGACGTACTACTCCAGCACCATGGCCTACATCAACGGTGTACAAGTTCTTTGGTACTGGAGAAACCGCAATTTGGTGACTTCTTTGCCGCCAGAGGGCGCGCACATAGGGGAAACAAGCCGTGCGCGGAACGATTCACAAGACAAGAAATATGAGTACTTCACAGACGACGAGGTGAGTATAGTAATCGACGAAACAGAATTTGACGATAGCATGTTCGTTATAATCTGCAAATGTCGTGATAGTATTTGGAACGAAACTGGGTATCGACGTCTGTGCTGCATGGACCAGACTTTCAATTTCTCAGTAGGATTTTTGCAATTGATGCTTCTTTTAGGCTAAAATTGAAGGCCAAAGTGTCAACAATATTTCCAAGGTTTTTAATTGGGGAATATGCCGCACGCATTAATTTGGCTGCTTTATCCTGCAAATGTGAAATGTCAAAGCGAAAATGTAGAATATATAATTTCACCTGCACGTTCTAATATGGCTAGCTTTATCGTGCAAGTGAATCTCTGAGCACAGATGCAGCATATAATTTCGCCGTCATTCCAGATTACGAGTAAACATCAACCTTTCGCTACTGTGTATGATCACGATAATCAGTTCAATTCAGTCTGTGACTCTCAAAACAATTACAACGTGGGAAGCTTTGCAGTAAATTTGGAACGTTTACAAATGGTGCAATACATGGAAACTAAAGCTTAATGTCGGGAAGTTATTTACAGACAAAAAGAAACGGGTCACCTACAATTACAGTATTGCTGGTGGGCCACTAGCCCGCGTTCATAGTGTTAAAGATCTTGGTATTCTTCTTACCTCGTACATGTGTTTTAAAACTCACATTGATAGTATTGTAAGAAAAGCTTTTAGAATGATGGGTTTCATTAAGCGTACATGCGCTAACTTTTCAAATATTTCTACTCTGAGGTCTTTGTATGTGAGCCACGTGAGAAGCCACCTAGAATACTGCAGTGTTATATGGTCTCCATGGCAAGTAACACAAATTGATAAAATCGAACGAGTGCAGCAAAGGTTATTAAATTTTTATGCTTTTAATCAAATCTGCAATATACTTCAGCAGAGTATTATTCTCTCAGTACCAGGTTTAAGCTTCCCCCACTGGTAAGGAGGCGTAAATTTTTAGATGGCACTTTTGTTTTCAAACTTGTCACTGCACACTATAATTGCTCGTCCATTGTGTACAAAATACCTTTTAACGTACCATGCAGACAGCTGCGTAATAGCTACACTTTCCGCATCAGTGCCTCTAGAATTAATCTCAGGAAACACTCTCCAATTTTAAGATGTTTAAATACTATCAATGGAATTTTAAAAGATCATCCAAATATTGATTTATTTAGTTCTACTTTCACCTTTCGGCATGCGCTGCAGGGTGCATGTTTTTATTACTTTCCTTGATTGTTGTTTTTAACCACGTGTTAATTAGTTAGTTATGATTGTGATGTCACTTTTTATGTTTTTGCGTATAGTTTTCTTTTTATATGTTAAGTTTTTTTTTCTAGGTGCCTGTAAATGGGCTTTATGCCAGTTGGTCTATCTAAATAAATAAATAAATAAATAAAGACATTCCAACGCCGATTATAGTGGCCTGGTAGGGCCAAATTTTAAGAAATGTGTTTCATGTAACAGGCCTCCTAAAATCTGGGTATATAGGTCGAAGGAATGTTTTTTCATGTTTTATTTTTGTTAGCCGAGACCCATAAAATTCGAGTAAATTCTCCTTATTTTTTGAAAATGCGAAAACTCGTCTAGGTTGGACTCTGGAGTAGGTCTGGCTACCAGAAACACACAAACGTGATTTTAAGTTTTTCCAAGACTCACTTATTTGCGCATCATGGAAGGTAGTTTTCAAGACCGCACTTAAGAATTTCAATACCTCTTTGGTTTGCTGTGTAGAATTATTTTGATTCTCTTACAGCATGCAAATTTTTAATGAAAATCGAAAGGTGTGGGACAAGGAATAGCGGTCATTATGAAGTTTGAATATTATTTAATTTTCTGTTTTGTTGCTCTAAAACCTGTTATTATATTCAAGATTTTGAAAGAGCATAGTTTAGTGTTTCCGCGAGTAAAGCCAAAGCAACTACTTCAATGTTTCCGTTTCGAGAAGCGATCTGAAAACAGTGAGTCCACCGAATATAGGCTTATCAGCACAAATTACCCTTCCGAAACAAGCGAAAAATTGATCGAAAATATGATTTTTCACTGTCTACTTTCGAAGTCTACTTACATGACGTCAAGTCGTAGTTGCGTTGTTGTATTTTTATATGCTTTATTTCGCGTCATCCTATAGTCATACATTTTGATCTAATAAAACCATATTTACTTTCTTGCTAACAGGCTGACCCGATTTCCGACTTCGCTTCCGGCGACAAAGAACCACCTGAAACCGAAAGCAAGCATGCTGACGTAGTGTCGACGTCACAAAGGTTAAAGGTTGCCAAGCCCGTCTGTTCTACCGTCCTCCGATTTTCATTGATTGCAATTCTGATACTGATCCTTACAGGGTATGTTGTTGGACTGACGTGGAATACAGACTCATTTCTCTCCCTCCTTGCGCCGGGGAGCGTCTTTGTCGCCATGGCAACGTCCTACTTATATCGAAAGAAGAAAATGGGATACTAAAACTCATACAGATATATATATATATATATATATATATATATATATATATATAAATATATATTGCTACACGTGGAACTTGTCGTGATTACTCTACAGACTGTTTCATGCGCTTGGCAATCGTCAGGAGTGATGTTGGCGGGCTCGTTGCTACCTATATATAGGGTTACGTGTATATGCAAACGAGGCGGTTGTTCTGGCGCGTTCAAGTGTTAATGAGAAGGAATTTGCTTCATGCCAAGCCCATGAAGCAGTCTGTAGAGTAAGCAAGACAAGTTCCACGTCTAGCAATACCTATGCCCTGCGGAAACCCATCGAGCACTATACATTGCCTGAATTGACACCAAGCCACTTATCATATATATATATATAATATATATATATATATATATATATATATATATATATATATATATTCACTGCATATTTGTCAAACAGAAAACAAAGAGTTGTTGTAGAGGGCTCAAATTCACAGTGGTGTAATGTATCGTCCGGAGTACCCCAGGGATCAATACCGGGGCTTATGTTGTTCCTGTTATATATTAACGATTTACCAGACCATGTTAGTTCAAACACAATGGTTGCACTTTTTGCAGACGACTCCAAATGTATCAATGAAATCAACGATATTTCTGATTGTCTAAAACTGCAAAGTGATATCAACAATTTAGTATCATGGAGTGAGAAATGGAGCATGCTTTTCAATGCTGAGAAATGCAAGCTCCTTACCATTAGTAGAAAACGCAACCCCATTACTTATACTTATTCAATGCGTGGTGTTTCCCTAGAAAAAGTTGACAGCATCCGTGATCTTGGAGT
>LD343829.1:390407-419205 GCA_001465055.1 Ptychodera flava
TCTGTTAATTTCTCTGTTTTGTTTTGTTCTGTTTTGAATTTTCTTGTATTTTTTATGACTGTTTTATTCTGCGTTTGTCTTTTCTGTTTTTAATTTTGTATGTGTAAATTGTTACATGTGTGTTTTTGTGGAGGGTTGCTTTTGTATAGGTGTTAGTCACCTGTGCGACTCATCCTGACTTTATGTCAAAGCTGAATAAATAAATAAAAATAAAATATATATATATATATATATATATATATATATATATATATATATATATATATATGTATGTATATATAAGTCTGATATAGCAGCGCTAAAACGGCTTACGACTATATTTATCTTTCGATATATACGGCTTACATCATGTAAACGACAATACTAGTATCATGTTTCGTCTTATAAGTGTAATGTTTATGTTGAAAACACGAGGATTATTAGCATGCTGGTAGAAGACAAGAACAATTTGAAAACAAGTTAGTGCGTTTCACTATTCACATCAAGACGTTTGATAAGTTTGTCGTCAGTTCTTACAATTACGGTATTTCTACTTGATCCCAAATTGAAAACGCTTGAAACAGATGCTGTTCTCTTCATTGGTGAATGAGGGCGTGCTGTCTCAGCTACGGATAGTGGCCTTGAGTCACTTCGCATATACAGTGACATTTTCCGAATGCACTCGAAAGATAAAAATAAAAACATACCTTAAATGTTTTTAACATAAACAAACAAGTGTTATGTCTACGTAGACGACTCGGCCGAAGTTCACCTATTTTATCCTTGTTGATTGTATGCAAATTAAGGCGAAATTATTAGATGCTCTGTAAAATGTATTACGACTGAAGTTTGAACAAAATCTAGATACAGCCATAGACAGTAGAGAAACTGTTTTTGATAGAGCATAGTGCCAAAAGACGCGTAAAGAGTTTTTAGTAAAAAGGGAGTTTCATTTAGTGACAATACTCATTATGAGTAATGTACATTGAATTCCATTTTTTTCGCAAATTAATAGTCAAATTAATGGGTGATGTGCTTTCCCCAACGCTTTTTCTATTTTTATCAATGATTTAGCAATTGAAATTAATGATTTAGCTTTAGGTATCCCAGTGGGTAACTCATTAATGAATATTCTGTTATATGCCGATGATATTTTATGCTTGCTGAAAGTGAGACAAATTTACAAAAGATAATTGACCATCTACAAGATTGGTGCAAAAGGTGGCGTATGACGATGAACAAGTCAAAAACACAAATTGTTCATATCCGAAATAAGGAACAAATGAAAACAGACTTCAATTTTCAATTTGGTGGTACAAATCTTGACGTAGTTTCTCAGGATAAATATTTGGGTTTAGTTTTGGATCAGTTCTTAAATTTTGAAGTGACTGCTGAAAATCTAGCAAATGCTGCAGGTAGAGCCTTGGGATCAGTTATTTCTAAGGTTCATATGTTCAAGGATTTTAGATATAACAATTTTACGACTCTGTTTCACTCTTGTATTACTCCAATTTTAGATTACTGTTCTGCAATTTGGGGCTACCGTTTTTCTTCAAAATGTGAGTCAATTTAAAACAGAGCGATTAGATATTTCCTTGGCGTCCACAAATTTGCCCCTGTACTTGCTATAAATTAAGATATAGGCTGGGACCACTGTCTATTGAGGACCAAATTGAACATTGTAAGTCTCTGGAATATGTTAGTAGTTATGCCTGATGACAGAATGATTAAGCAAGTTTTTACTTGGGATATCAGTTTAAATTTAAAAACTGGGCCAGAGATATGTTTATTTTCAGAAATTGGTTTGCAGGAATAATTTGGCAATTTAGAGGCTTTTAGTATTGCTGTCATTAAAAATGCATTAAAAATACTGTACATTAGTAACTAGACATCTCAACTGAATGAAAAGACCAAAGTGTGTACATATTTGATGTTCAAGACGGAATATGGAGAAATATTTAAAATTTCCCATTTCTAGATCAAAAAGATCACTTTTAGCATAATTGAGACTTGGAGTCCTACCTCTGAAAATTGAAACTGGGCGTTACACAAATGTGCCTAAAGAGAAAGATTTTTGTCCAAATGTAGTTGAAGATGAGCTCCATTTTATTTTTGACTGTACATTTTACAATGTTATTAGGAATCAATTGTTCTCTAAAGCCAGAAACTTGTGCTCTGTATTTGATTCATTTGATGTACAACAGAAACTCAAATTTCTAATGAGCGACATGCCATCCCAATTGGCATTCTATGTCTATCATGCATTTTCAGTGAGACAAGAAACTTCTTATACTTAAATTACATTTCGAGCTATTCATATTTATGTACTTTATTTACTGTTTCAGTGTCTTGTAAGCCCTTGGGGCTGGGTGTGACAACCAAGCTGTTTAAGACCAAACATGACACTTTAATAAATTTAATAAATAAATATAACATAACATAATATAACAAGTCAAATTAACAGATGTTAGCCTACATGTCTTCTTTTGAGATTTCAAAGATGGTAAGATCTTGTTTCATCTCTTTGCTTAAAAATAATCCTCTGAAATATAGACTCGATTAACAGAATTAGAAATAAATAGCCAAAAGCTTGATCGCAACGTTTTCACAAATGTCACTCGTAACATGGTGTGTGCTTTGATTCTGAAAGCGAACACGATTGAAACTAATTTGGGGTAATTGGATAGTGAAGTAATGTCAAATGTAAGCTCATCTGCTTTTCTTTTTAAGTTATACACTTGTCTTTATGATTAATTTGTAATATTGCAACAGTCAGCTATAGTGTACATAACACTTTTGAGTAATTTGAACAATATGAAGACCCCATTCTCCCAAATTAGTTCCAATCGTGTTGCGAGTGACTGACGCACTGTTCCTCTGTCCCTCCGTTGTCACTTGTGAGAGCGCATAACTAAACGTAGCGCTCACAATGTGAAATTATCCATGACTTCTATTTGGTAAAGGCTTCCATGGTTCACACCAATTAAAGAGTTGATTTGATGGGACTATTCGCGAAATCGACTTTAATCCAACATTTGAGTTAAAAAGACGCAAAGTATGAACCGTGATTTGTCCGTATCGTGAAGTGGGACCTATGTACTGTATTTCCTTATCCATTCAATTATACTGTAGTTTCACCCCGTCGGCCTTAAAATCGCCGCCAGCTTTATAAAAATTTGTTCCAAGGCACGATTTTGATGCTGCTTTCGTGTTGCAATGCCTCCTGACGAAGTGCACCATCTATAGTTTCATGTTGAATCTACTCACAGGCTCTCATGATAGAAAGACCATGTGCTATCCAAGGCACTAGTAATTCTCGCAATAAAACAACTTTGCTAAAAGCGTCTTGTTTTGGTATATGTAGCTTCAGAATAAGAAGTCAAAATTCTGTTTTTATGTTTTTTCTATGGTATATTTTACAAATTATGCCATATTGGCAACTGAAACACGAAACAGGCTAAACTAGAGATCGCTAATACAACTTCAGTCTCGCTTACACTCATTTAGAGGTGATAAATGTGATAAATTTAATTTTGGTTGCTACAAAATTAACATTTCAGTTTCTCCATGTTTTCTCACTCATCTTTTCTAAATGTACGTCTCCCTAGCATTTCAATCACCAAGCTGTATCGTAAATATCGCCACCATCGTCATCGTCGTTATCGCCTCCGTAATCATAATGCAGAAAAACGAAAGAAATTAACGTTGTACAGACAGTCTACTTATAGTTTTGAATGCGTTCACTTTAGAGCAATTTGCCCACAACAAACATACAAAAATAATACTGTTTCTGACCTGAGAAGTATTTCTTGCTTGTTCCACACGCCTCCGAGTATGGCTTTTTACTGGGGTCACTGCCGTTGAAGGCGCTATTCTCTTAATCTGCAGTCCTACGATGTCAGATCAAGCTTGACGCGCTAGTGATTTTGCCCTTACAGTTCATATGTCGAAATTGTATTTCAAAGTGGAGTGATCAAATAAATTGAGTTTCATTTCTTTTTAACGCATTCAACATTATCTACAAGATTATTTTGCCACGGATTCCAGATAAGAGAAAAGTATTCGAGGCCACTGCATACCAGGGTGATATACAGGGTCTTTAAAGACTTGACATCAGTAAGAATGGATAAACTCGTCCATTGTTTGAATAAAAAACCTGATATAGATACGGAAGACATGTCAAATTTAGCAAATCACGAACGAAGCTCAGGTCACTACTTTTAGATAATGTGAATTAGACTAGTAAAATATTAAAAACTCAGCTGTCATGATTTTTGTTCTTTTGAGGGTTTTGGTGAATATGCGCCCTCTGTGCTCTGATATCGACAGAGATTATTATCGTTCCGTCTGTTCTGTGCTGTGAAACTCTGCATAATCTATGATAATAGCTTAACTTCGGCAGGAAGAGACTACTCTAACTTCGGTTACACCACTATTAACAACCTAGTGCTGTTAAACAATTCGAACATGTCTTATGAAAACCAAACGGTGACGTCAAGATTTGGTACAGAAAGTATCAGGGCGACAAGCAATAACTGAAATCCAAGGCCAACATAATCCCAGCTAGCAAGGATGCTGCGTTTTCGTCAGCTCGGGGCGCCACACTGACTTCTGCAAAAGAAGAAATATAATCCAAGACGATTGACCTGGTTGATGAGTAATTACTGAAAAAATAAAAAAATAATCCTTTTTGGGTATTTGAGATGCTTTCATTTTGCCCGACTTTATCCAATATAGTGTCCCCAAGGCAATCGTATACACGTGCAGAGGAATTAACGTGTTCTTTGTCTACGAGTTAAATGTTCATCTTTATCAGTATCGTATTTCCTTATTACACTATTTTACCCATCAATTTAATGAAGAGAAAAAAACAACATTACTAACATCAGTTTTAACATAAACATACCTTGTGTGTTATTTTCAGACGTGAAGTTAGTCTTGAACATTCACTGGTCGTGATATCGTATCGTATTGATCCATAATTTACAGAAACAATAGTACACCTACCACTTCATAAATTCAATGAATACAAGTAAACAGCTGCTGTCTGACCGTACATACGAATGTAACAATATCAAGCCACAATAGCTATGCACGTGTTACATGCACATAAAGTCAGAAATTTCAACATCTTGGTAAAAACGTACTGACTTGAAAAAATGTATGAAGAACAAATGCGAAATATTTTGACACTAGAGTCACGTTGGACATGGAAACCAAAGATCCGGAAGACTGAATGTCGGTGTGTTTACGCAGACACTCGGGGGCAACTGAAAACGGATCGTATACAGTAATCTCATAACAGTTTCCACTCTGGATGAGATCCAATGTCAGCAAATTTTAACTTTACACTGGAACGTGGCTAATGAGATAAACCAAAAGTGACAGTGAAAGGTAAGTAGGAGGATATAGCAGAAGGGTCCAAACTGTAAAGGAATGTAAATAATTTGAGGTGTTGAACAAATCGGCGCTTTGGAAAAATTAGAATCCCAAGGTAAATTTCATCTTCGAAACTGTATCGTCTAAGAAAGTGTTTTGTGTGAATAATAATTTGTCCGCTATATTTATCACATGAATGCGGATGTTTTGTCATTTTTTTTACATTGGTATAAGTAAAGGTGGCATACACTAATCAGTATATACGTGTCGTTTCACAGTAATCATATGCATGCACTGGACACAATACTTATCACATAACTAAAGGACGTTTGCAGACAAAAGCTAACTTCTAAGGTTAAGTTACGGTACAGACGGAAAACATCTGGTTCAGAGATAAACCGAATGCCCCATCTCTTTACCATGGACAAGTGATCTGCATGCAACATACGGTAAGTTAGACCCTTGATACTTGCACAAGGGCACGTAGACTGTATCCCCGATAAGGCACAATTGAACAGTAATTCTAATGGCCCAGGAATAAGTGGCTAGCAAGGTAACTTCAGGTGAAGAAATATCTTAAGACGTCATCTACAACGTTTTGCCGCAAGTAGCGTTACTGTGTATTGAATGAACATTAGAACAAGATTATAACGCTTCAACACGATTCCGAGAATCAAAGAGGTCAGTAATTCTCCTTACAAAACCCGTTTCAATTTTTTGACATACATCGGCATTGATCAAATCTGAATGAAAGTCTAATACAACTCTAAAGCCAACATGTCAACTGTTCAACTTTATTAGTAAACATTAGATGATTTAAATGAATCATAACAAGCAAGTCCATGAGATATATCTTATCACTTAAACCATACATTATTTTGAGCTTAAAATAATGAACGGTATACTATAAGTTCAAATGATCTATAACGAATATATGAAAACAACTAGACTGTTACTTGATTGGTTTTTGACAAAAATAGTCTCAAAATTTGAAAGTTTGCCAGCATTAATGAAATAGGGTAAATATATGTCGTGAACAGAGAGAAATGGCCGACAAATTTCATCATTTAGATAAAAGGGGAAGAGTGTCATTTTTCTTCAAATTTGATAGCAATTATGAAGACAGTTCCAAGTGAAAATATAAATTTAAGCTTCGAATAACAATGTTCTTGACGAAATTTGTCCTTGTGATGTATTCACTCTAACAAATCCGAGTCAGATAAATACAAAAGACCTGTGTAAACAATGAAAACGTTTGCTTAGACATGCGGCCTTATTGTAGAAGTGTAATGAAGTTGATAGACAATATTGACCGCCGCCAAATAATCAACCAACCTGATGACCTGAACATTGCCGATATCAAAGCTAAAAATTGACAATGAGGCGAACCTTAGAATAACAATGTTCACACCGTTACTTCACCAGTTGTGGTCTAAGGCATCAGTCTCTAAAACTAAAACATTGAGGTACTCTAAGCAATCCTAGACGTCAGAGAATGTAACATCTTCTCTTGTTTCAAGAATTGAATTCTGCAAGGAAACAATATAATCCTACACTGACATTGAGATAATTTGCAGATAAGTCCCATTCCAATCGAATACTTATGAGATTAACAAATTATAGTAACAAATTAAAAACAGAAGCGCAGTCGTGCACATAAAACATCTTAAATTTGACGGTGAGAAGATAATCCTGAAACGATGCTATGGGTTATATGTATTCAGAATGCGGTAACGAAGTAAGTACTGAATTCATTCTCTCTCTCTCTCTCTCTCTCTCTCTCTCTCTCTCTCTCTCCGATACGTCGCTACGAATGGAGTTAATAAAACTCAACAAATAGGATTTTTCATATACAGAATGGCAAGACAAGGTATGTTACGTCTTTTACCCGAAAGGAAACTCACATGAGCAATTGTTCATATCGATATAAATATCACATTTGAATTCATGTGAAAATATCCTGTGTACGGATGAAAATTAGACACATGAGGGTATCAACACAAACTTCCCCTGCTATCTTTTCTTACAAGGCCATTCAACGCAGCGGCATAGACAATTTTGCGCGCAGGTGTGTGTGTTGCATAGCCGTTGTTTGAGGCATGGCAGGAGGTGACAACACCGAGACCTACACACTCAGCTCCACTACAGCGAACAAGTGAAAGATATACGAGTCATTAATTGCAACAGTACGGCCACAAACCGATGACATCATGCCTGTCACAGACAAAAACAACTGAAGCCCCGAAATGGCGACATTTACTGAAGTTTGTTGCTGCGCCACTTCTTAAATCTTGCCGAGATATTCCAATAAAGTCCCCTAAACAATTGTGACGAAGGAAATATTGAGTCATAAAGTTGACTCCATACTCACATAGCATCTTGAGAAATAAAGCCCCCAGATTGGGCGAGCGTTTTCTACTATTGACGGCTACAGTGCATTTTGTTTCCCATTTTATGCAGATCTGTGCAAGGTGAAAGTGGAATACTATCAAACCTTTCGACGAAAATCAAAACACTTACAGTCAGTGAAGAGAAAAACCAGTGAATGACTCATTCTGATACTGAACGTTAACATTAAAGGTACTAGCAAACTAATTAAAAATATACGATGGTGAACAACAAAGACAAACTAGTTCAAAGTATAACGCAAGTACAGATACATTGGTTAAACCACAAGACACTCAAAGAAAGATCTGCAGTAAGCTATTTAACAACACTGGGTAGGAAGTGGACACGGACCACAAGAGCCTCTTTCTGGGCCAAGTAAGGTCATCGATAGGGAACAAATGGTTAAACCTTATAAGCGAAATGGCGAAATCGAGAAATTGCCGCAGGGAAAGTACGAAATTAAGGTATCTGTTTTATGACATCTGCGATATTTCCAATAAAGATATGTATTTTCTATCAACAGTCTCATCACGGGATTAAAATCAGTCAACATCTCAGGGATATACTAATTACGAGAAAGAAATCTTTCTTTCACGTCAATCGTATATCATTAGTACATCATAAGATGGTGACTGACTGATTCCATGCCCTAATAACGTCAACACTGTAGCTCATACGGCAGTGTCCAAGGGAAACGAGTAGTGTGTAGTCAACGGTTACAATTAAGTCTGTTGACAGAAAATTTGTATCTTTATTTGTAATATCACAAATATCATAAAAATACCTCAATTTCAGACTTTTCACTGTGGCAACTTTATAGTGAAAAATTTGAAAAGCTTGCATATTTCTTAATCTTCTATCTGATCACTTAGCTGCCAAACATAGCAACATGTGTACACAATTTAATATTTTTAATCCTTGAATTCGCAATTAAATATGAATCAAAATCAGGAGCTAGCTGACGCTACCCTTGTCTTTGAAATAAAAAGGCATCCTGCAACCATATGGTTACCTCGCAAGAGGTGCACGGCCACGTCAAATTTCATGGTCATAAGGTACAATGATGTATATCATATTCCCTTTTTTATTACCTAATTTGTCATTTTTCGTTGATGTTAACTAATGGGAACAAGCTATTGCTAGAAGAAAACCTATAGAAGCAAGCACGTTAAAGTACCAACCTCTTAGAGTCATTGTTGGAAATGACGTAAACCTACAGAAATGTGATGAAAGAGAGTTGACAGTTTGGTATACACACCCAACACTTTCTTGAATAGTAGAGTTTCCAATCGGATGCCGGTTTGTAGTCTTTTTAGACTCTAAGTGTTTTAATCACCCCTGATTAATTATATTCTTGCTGGTAGATCTTTCCGTCGAATGGTGTGTGGCAACTAAGAACAGACAAGGGGTTAGTTCAAAAGCATTCGCTTCTATAGTCTGCTAGCGTTGAAGAAGAGAACCTGCTTATTTAAATAATGTACAATAACTGCATTATTCATTACTTATTCATAATCATGACCATGCTTTATTATATTTGTATACATTCATATGATTTGATCGTTCATTTCAGCTTTATTGAAGAATAACAAAACCATATTCACTCAATTAAAAGAAGTAATTAATATCACTGGAAATACAGGAGTACAAAACTATGGCACAACAATATGCGTATATTGTGTTTGTTCAGATGTACATGTAACATGGAGATTAAGTGTATGGTGTATATGCACAGTAATATGTATGTTTGTAATCAGTATAGCTTGTATGAAAACAAGGACGTATATTTCTGGACTATAAAACAAACGCAATATTATTGTTTCCATTCTTTTTGAAAATAATGGTGTCTTGAAAGGTCTCTTAAAATGCATTTTTTCAATAACATTTGTATCATGAATGTACAATAATCACTGACTATATAAATTTAAAAAAGCAACATAGTAACGAAGTCTTGAAAAACTTTTAAACTATTCTACCACAACAAAATATAATTTTCCTATAGCTAAATGCATGAAGCCACGAGTTTAAATGTTGCAATATTTTCTATAAGGATGAAGTCATATCAGTTATCAGGCAAATAGTTTATAATCTACCTAACTTTATTACCAGTCTTGAACGAAGACAAACAATTTAATGTCTCTATCTATCACAATTCGACAATTCAAAACAACAGAATTTTTAATATTTTCCAGAAAGGGTTTTTGTTTACATTAATCGTTTTCTCATAACGACCTCTGTATATAAACGGTAAAAGTCTCGCAAATATTATCAAAAAAGTTCGATCTTGTACAACCCAAGCGAACCTTATGCAAGACGAATGGTCTTGCAATGATTATATATTTTGCCAACATTTGTGTTCATTCACTTTTCACCAATGGTTTATTGATATTCTCTAATGTACCGTCGTCAAACAAAATACAATGCTATAATCCACATTGTATATTATGCATGCTAGTGAGTGTTGCCAACATAAATGTAAACATTGTTTTGCCTTGCTTCGGGCCCGCTGAAAATACACATGCTCTCATTTGAGGGATTTCGAGTTGTTAATCCTACAAGTTCCTAATGAATGAAATCTTGACTTATCGTCCAAGTCTTTTTTCCTTTGGTGCTAAAATGCATACCAGGCGCCTTTGCAGGCGTTAGTTCGCGATAAGTTGATCATAGAGGTGTAAAAATTGTCAATAAACAATTAATGTAATGTAGGTGAGGCGAATTAAGAACAAAACGTCCACTCTGAGTACTTTCAAACGTGTAGCCTCTTTATGTCACATCTTCTAACATGGTCAATTGTCACGTTAACGTCAGATAATTTATATATTATGATATACTTAACAGATTAACAGAGAATGACGGAGGTTGAAATGTCTTATTGTCATCTGAATTATTGTCATCTAAATTATTGTTATCTGAAGACCATAGTCAATCTGTGTTGACCATAGTCAATCCGGGTCATTTCGAAAATTGACGACGCTAATACCATAATGTTTTTTTCCTATCATTAGCCAAGCAGCGGCCAGCGCGCCATTGAAACCCCAAGCTCCAGAGTGCATTTCCCGGAAAGATCCATCGTTACGTACGCCACAGAGTAACATCAGACAGAGTAATAACACTTGCATGCCTTTTGTTCCATGATCGTCTCGGTAGATTATTGGCTTTTCATATTAAAATGAGCTCCAAAGGTGTTAAACTTTTTGGAGGCTTTGTTTGTGGTTGATGATTACACGAGATTATGCAAAAAATACGACGAGATGGCATCGTACTGCCAGTCGCGTAGCAACCATAGTTACTTTGTGAGCTCTCAGGCCAGAAACACTGCTTCACGCCAATCAAAACATAACACGGCAGCAGTTTTATAAACATGTCCTTCCTTGACGCACGTGTAAAAGAGGGTACGACTGACCATAAACCATTGAGTAAAACCAGAAAGTATCGATAAAAGACTTTCAAATTTGGTTCAAACACACTCATATATATTCATAAAACTATGAGAGGAATTTTTAAAACGGTAAAACTCGTTTTCCTGAAGCTCAAAACACTCCCGTTTTCGCCAGCACGTCAATTCTGCTCAGCACCACACGACAACAACAACACAAACTTTGCCGAACATACTTTCGCTTAACAATTGGCGAAAATCCGAATACTACCGAAGGATTCATGGTCGGCTCTCTTCGGAAAAGAGAGGCGAGAGCAACCTGAGGCGAGGCGAACATGGATGGGTTACGTAACCGCTTCACGCCTTAAACAATACCCGTTGCCACTCTATCTATCTTTCTCTATGCGTACGCCAAGATGTGTTGAACTCGATGTTGTTATTTACTCCTCCGCTGAACCGTTCACACAACTTTTTCGTGTATCGATCCGTGTCAAAAATTATTGTCAGTTGTGAAAGAGGGCTGTTGCCAAAACACTTTGCGCTGCATACTTCATGAGAATAAGGATGTCGTTTGTGAAATAAACATTTAATTGCAACATATGTCTGAGTTCACTCCAGCTTTATCAAAATTGCGTACCGCTTTTAGTCTGGCTTGGACAACCAAACTCCATATATTGCTGTGATGCCCAGACTCTGGTCTGAAGTCCTACGAAATATAAATCGTGTACCTTTACCGATCATTCAGAAAACCCCATCGTAACGAAGATGGCAGCTATCAACAATTCCACGCGAGAGAGATAAAGGAAATCGGAAAAGAGGTAATCGAGATAAATCGCAAAGATCTTGGTTGCTGCTTTGCTTGATGGTCTTATTGTTTGTCAAAGTGTTCTCGGAGAACATAGGACCATGTTTATCATTTTACGGCCAACACGAGGCCCCCGAGGGCCGAAAGTAGCCCAATAGTGATTAATAAAATGCTGGCGAACCTGCGGTGATTGCAATCTTATCGATGACGTACCCAGATCGCTGATTGGCTAATCTTGGAAATAATATTATGGTCTATTTTTGGAAATGGCCCCGACTGATATTAATCATTTTCATTCAATACCCAATAAAGTATTAAAAACATTGGACTTGTATGTTTCTTTCCTGTTACATGTATATATGAAAAAGTTTTATCTACTTGTAATGCAATTTCACAGATATAAAAAGATAGACAGATAGGAAAGTGTTTACACTAGCTACCTTACTCGTATTAGAGAAGAAAGCAGCTACCTAACTCATATAAGAGATAACAGCATCTAGAGGCATATCGTAAAGTTATGTTGATCAAACATTCGCATTCGGTACGCGATATATAAGTACTAATCTACTTTGTTTTCTTACAAATTGTAAGATTGAATATAAGTAGCATTGGGAAGAGTAGAACCAATTGTGTCTTCGAGTATTGTTAAACATTTTTCATTATTTTCCCCATTATGTGTAAATCTATAATAACCAGTTTGCGATGGTAAGTTACAATGAATAAGAGGTCACACTCATTATATAATCTGTACATTTATATACATGCTATCTTATATTATCACCGCAAGCAAGTACAGTTAAGCGTTGTTTCTGATCCGCCAGTTACTGTCATTTGACAGCTTGGCTAACATGAACACAGAAAACGACAAAGCTTATTCAGTTTACAACTACTGCTACATTTGTTGTGCTATACATAAGATAGAATGTTGTTGACGGGATTGTTGATTCAACAGCAGAGAATTGCCCATTAAGTGCCCCCATAAACACTATGATTGTGAAGGATTCTCCAGCGGTTGGGACGTAGCCTTCAGCTTCCACCATTACTTTTCCATTGAGAGAAACATCACCATTTACTACCACTGTGTGCTTTAGTTGTTCAGTTATAGTTATTTTAAACACACTTTCGATTCCTAAGTTTAGGTAACCACTCACCATTGCCATGTCAACGACGGAAAAGTTTGCATTTCCAACGTCAACGTTTCCAAGAACAGACCCTCCAAGTTCTATGACTCCATTACGGATGATCACCGTCATTGCCTGCAAACAACTGCCCTGCCTTACATATATAAGTCCAAGATCGTGATCCTGAATGCAAGAGCCAATATAGAGATGCGCAAGGTGAAGAATGTCCAGCATTTTAGAATTTGTAAACGTGGCAGATCTTAGGTCAGCATATGTGTCATTTATGGAGATAACACCATGGTTCTGCACTGTGTAGGCAGTAAACCTGTCAGACAGAATTGAATGAATACTTGGGCCTTGAATGTGGATAACTCCGTGGTTCACCATGAGGCCCTCGAATTTCACCTCTCCTCCTAACCAAAATAGTTCACCTTGATTGACTATGTCTAAGTGTTGGCCAATGGAACGGGTCGCTGAAGGGGTAACATCCAAAATAGTAAGCAGTCCATTGTTCATTATGTATTGTTCTGGACATGCAGATAACATCAATGAGTTCAAGGCAGGGTTGTAGCTGCTCTCCTGGCATTCATCCTTACCAACAATAGAGCCGCTAGACCAAGTAATGACACCATTGAGAACGACTGCTTGAGGTATAGCAATATTTCCACTGATAACAGTCTCTGAGGAGAAGGTCCCTCCAGCTTGTAGTGTTCCCATTAAAGTAAAATGACTACCAGTAACTTGGGAATGCACACTGAAATGTTGCTTGAGACTAGGTGTAGGGTGAAATATGACATTGGAATCGTTTGATTTAATCAAGCCTACATTGTGTAACGCAGTTTTGATTTCAGCATCGTGTTCCGGATGCATAGAAACAACTTCTATGAGGCCAACATTTGTGAGTAAACCATCGCCTGCAAAACTTCCACTTTCAGATAGGATCATCTGCCCGAACTCTTCATTTCTTATCTCGCCAGATGCAACGTTGATAGCCGAAGAAATCTTCATGGTACCATGATTCTGTAGTGATGCTATTGTCAATGTTCTGGTTTGAGTCGATACACGTATCAATGCTGTTGAAGTATTCTCAAGTTTTAGGATTCCTTTTCCCGCAATAGTTCCACCCCTAAATTCGAAGCTATTAGTAACGCTCAAGACACCATGTATACGAAGTGTTCCACCATCTATGGAAATATCTGCAACTATTACCATAGTATCTACATTAATCTGTAGCACACTACCACTCTCAATTGTCACGGGCATTGACAATGTTCCGCTACTGATAATGGTCAGGACTCCACCAGTCAGCTTAAGACGTCCTGCACCAGTAAGGTCTTCGGCTCTGATATTGAATGTAGCGCCAGAAATTTCCATTGAAGATGATGGAGTTGTTTCAAAAAAAGCAGACGAACCTCCACTATTAAGCCTCATATTCCCATTCTCAACACTCAGTTTACCGAAATTCTGGAGTGGTACATCGTACATAATATTGGCATTGATATCATGCTTACCAGCAGTAATTAAACCACGATTTACCACAACTGCTTCTTGGCTGTTTTGCCTCTGTACTGTCCCAACATGGTGAAACAGGTGACTAGATTCACTGATAATGAACTGTGATGATTGAAGGAGTCTAATTCCCCCAGTAGTTGCCAAAAGAGTATAACCATTTGTAGTTAGTAGGACGTTGTCATCAAGATCTTTCCGACTATGACCTAGGAGCCACAGACTACCAGAAATATTAACATTGAGGAAAAATTTATCAGAAGTGTACACTTTGCCAGCTAGCCAGCCGAAATCGTGTATGGTTAGATAAGACCGTTTGCCATCGCTGTATATTTGTCCACTGGAAAATAGCACTTTACTTATGGCAGTATTCTTTTTTATTTTTAATAATCCACCTTCCATCCCAAGTGTCTTTATATTGGTTTTTCCATGAAACTGTAGAGTGCCTCGTGACAAATGAATTTCATCGATATCAACAGGTGCAAATATTTGGACATCAGAAGCGAAGTATGGCATGTAAAGACTTTTTATGATAACGTAATCACCTGTCTTGTCGATAACCAAGTTTAATTTGTAATATGAAGAACGATAATCATCCAAGATCATAGATCCGAACACAATAAGACTAGATGAGTTGGTGAAGTGATAATCTCCACGGCCAAGGAAGAACATCCCAGGCTGTAATATTTCTAGTTTACCATCAAATTTTGCCTTTTGAGGTTGAGCATGAAGCTTTCCACTTACAATAGAGACAATACCTTCGTTGAGGAATGATGATGCGAGTTCAAGTCCTGTATCAGAACTCAAGCCAGTATTGACAATGATGTCTTGTGAGTTGATCACATAACCGGGCACCTGCCCGATAACCTTAAAATCCCTGAATATTTCAATAATTCCTTGAAATACCAACACTCCACCAGTGTTTACTTGAATATTGCTGCCAGCATTCTGACGAATTCTTCCATTGAGAACTACTAGCCCAGACTCTATTGTGACAGTACTTGAGCTGCCGATTATCAACCAGTCATCAACAATTAAGTAGGAGTCTGCCTCTCCTTGATCTGAATAGTCTTCATCGTTAATAAGTCCGATCATATCAGTCAGTCCTGGATAACTGAACGTCGAACCGATTTTGATTTTGCCACCATACCAATCCATAACTCTTGTTCTAAGAACACCAGTTCCATCAATAGTTCCACTTTTCAGTATCACTTTCATGACCTGTAGTTCAGTATTCACGAACAAGGTTCCTCCATCGACTGTGATCATCTCCACATGAAAGTCGTCTGCTTGATTTATGTACGCTTTTCCCGAGTCCAAATACAAATGTTTTATGTTATGTGTCATATCATCTATGTTGATATCACTGGTTCCGGTTATTATCAAATTTGAGTTCGGTATCTCTATTGAACCTTTAGAATCATTGAGGCGAGTGACTGTGCTATCCAACTGGATACTAGCCGCAGTCTTTACTTTAATGCGACCAAGAGAAGCGATACTTGATACACTAAACGTACCTTCTTCAACTATAATAATACCATAGTTGTATAGTAAAATGTCATTTCTTAGTGTCACCATCCCAGAAGACGCTTTGATTACCATGGTGCCATAATTGTACAATGAGGAACTTGCCTTTGAATCACTGTGCCTGTAGAATTCAAAGTTATTCTCAAAAAGCCATATATTTGTAATGTTTATTACAGAATCTAACAGACCTAACTTTACATCGTCAACTGAACTTGCATTTCCATCCATCTTAATATATCCGTTGCGTATTTCTTTTATGTAGTAAAAATTACTTACAACAAAGTAAAGGTGAGCTGTTCGGGTAACATGTAGAAAACCGGAAAATATTCCACAATTCCAAGTCATATTTTTTGTGACTTCAAGTACGCTTTCGACTTCTACGAGGGAATTCGATCGATATGATCTCATTGAAAATTCTTCTGTGCTGTAGTGAGCGTGGATGCTCAGCTTGGCATTGGATGAAGACCAAGGACTAAAGATAAGTGATTCTCCAAATACTACACCGTTACCACCACTATGTATTTCAACAGTTGCAGAGCCTGTCAGTTCGATAACACGAACAATACCATCACTGTTAATATCAGTAATATTACAGATCCCCTGTAAAGCCAGCAAGTTGATGCCAATTTTCTCATTACTTTCATTGTGTTCTAACTTTTGTCCATGAATTTCCAAAGTCCCACCACGAATGGAAATTCGTCCCATGCTGCCAAATGTCACATTTGTGCAGATAAAATGTCCATTACGTATTTCTAGATATCCATCCTGAATGAACTCCAGCATAGCATTTGATATTGTACCTCCTCCAAAAATTTTCAGACCGCCGACAATAGTCACACTTCCAGAGCTAATAAAAGATGGGTACATGTCTACAACTGTATTCTTAGGAATCAGCATTTCTCTCTCATTCACAATAGAACCACTTCCCCTAAAATACAATATCTTTCCATACCAGTCTAAGGTATACCCAGCAGTTATTGTCCATTCAGCATTCAAAGTCGCATACACATAATTAGTACTTGGGGTTCCTATGTATTGATACTCCATTGATTCATTCAGATTGACTTTTCCATTCAAGAACTGGGCATGAAGGGATGAAGATGAAGAACCGGTAAAAACTTGCAAAAAATCGATGTCTAATTTGCCTCCACCAATGTCAACAGTACCTGTAATTTGAACAAATTTAATGAAAGAGAATGTAATTATTGCTGTAATTATGGTATATGACAGGTTACAAATGCATCAATAACCAGAGTAACATACTTAGATATTAGTAACACATGATAAAATTTCACACAAGTTTAAGCTTTTCGCCCCAACCTTTGTCAAAAATACGGTGACGATAATCTGTGACCTATATTTCTTCCATCAAATCTTATATGTAATAGATCAAAGGCGGCAGTCATACCTAGGAAGCTCACACAGCATTTGCAAATATCGCGCTCTTTGTTGGAAATAAAGCTACACAACACAAGCAAATCAATGTTACTTGGAACGAAACATGTTTTATGTCTAATTGGGAAACTTATACATGTTCATGATTAGAACAGATTACTAAGCACCTTGCTGCTGATGTAGAATAGGTCTTTCAAAACCACTTACAATACCATTAAAAAAGTAATGAAAACGGCTCAAATCTACAGAATACTATTGCGCACAGATAGCTTGGAAACCAGATTGGAAACAAGAGGAAAGAAGACTGATAGAAAGTGGATGTTAAATACTTACTTTCTTTTAAATAAAGTGTTCTGACTTTCAAGTCTGTAATATGTATGTTCAGTCTTGTGCTTCTATCAAGTTTTAAGTAGCGCAGAAGACCGGTAGTTTCAGTTGAATACAGATCCGCTTCCACGTCACTTAAGTGAATGGACATATCATCAAATGTCTTCTGAGTAATATTGAACTTAGTATGTCTGTCATAAACATGTACATTTCCCTCTCCCTTGAAGTTGAACTCGCAACGGTGCTGTATAAGGTGATCGGCAGCATAGCCACCTCTAAGCACAAGCCATGCATGTGGCATGGCGTTTACTGATCCTGATATGAATCTTGAGGTGCGCGATAATGTCAAACCTTTCCCTCCAGAAATTTGCAAGATTCCATAGTTGTAAAAGGGGACATTCATGTTACTTGTCTCGAACACATTCACTGTACCATAGTTGATCACATGTGAGTCACTGTTTACGAAGTTTGACCATGTAGTGCCTTCCAACTTGATCTGAGCATATTCCATGACTGTCAATGTGCTGTCATCTAAAAGCCAAGAGAATCCAACTGTGTGAATTAAACTGTGGAATATGAAGAAGTGGCCCTTGATACGAAAAACTTTTAGATGAATCGTGCCATAAATCTTCCAGGATGGCATTTCCTCATTGTTTGTGATGATTGTTGATATTTGTGCAGTGAAACGAGGAGCTGTTAGTGAACCATAAATCTCATGAACAGCTGTTTCGATTGACTTGATAACAGCGTTACTTCCAGAAAACAGGACATTATGTATGCTACAGTCTGTATGCAACATCAGTTCACCTTTTGTTTTCAAGTCAATGGATTGTATTTTTATCTTTCCTTTGAATGAAGTATTGATGTACAAAGTGCTCCATGAAAGTTCAATCAATCCAATAGACTTGAGATTAGTTTGGTTCATGATCTCTATTACACCACTTGTGGCAACAATACCACCAATATGTTGACAGCTAGAAGACCCAATCTTTAATGATTGTGCTTTCATGGCCAAGGTCCCGCTTAGAGTCAGACTGACATCCTCTAAAACTTCATGTTCAGAACCTTGAAACTCAATATTTCCGGAAGAAAGCATATTAATCGCTCCTCTTGAAAATTTACTGATTGAAGAAAGCATGAACTTTCCATTTTTGATTGAAATGGTACCATAACTAAAGAAGTTAGCCATGATTCGGAGTATTCCATCAGTGACTATGGTTCCATAATTATAAACATAGTTTTCGGACCCATATGACTCTATAGTGAAAGAACGACCATGTTCAATATGAAGAAAAGCAGTTTCTGCAGCAACTAAGGAGCTGTTTTGAAATAACTTCAGAGGTCCAGGTACTTCTGCGACCAGAAGTTCACCATTTATCATGAAAAGTGAGCCTCTTATTTCTTTCTGCTGGGCACCAGAGGTATACATTAGCTCCATGCTCCCTAAAGTAATTACCCTGCATTTGATGGTTCCTCTTTTCCATTGAAGGAGCTTATTGATAACGACTTTTCCCTCACCTTGAATAAGAGCTTGATCCAAGTACATTGTACCCACCGTCACATCTTGATGTACCACCAGTACACCACTGTTAGTTATGTGAAGGCATGAAATGTTGCATGACCAGGCATTGAAGTGTACTTCTGATGCAGAACTGATCGATATGCACCCAGCAATGTGAGCCGAAATCATGCATTCGGTTCCGACCTCATGTTTTCCGCCAGCAAAATATAATATACAGTCAGAACCGATGTCAATAGTAGCATTACAAAACGAATCAGATTCAAACTGCAAACTTCCCTTGACAATTTTTAGTCTTCCATAATTGTACATCATTGGCCAAAATCGAAGCCTACCATTAACTTCTACTTCAACGATACCGTAATTGTAAAAATTACCCGACAGCACTTGCATTGTGCTTTCTATATGAAAAGTACCAGTCCTATGATTAGTTATCGTGTTACCTCCAAGAATCAGCTGTTTGTCACTGTTAGAATAATAAACCTCGCCGTAATTTTCCAAACCAGTCATGAGAGTATTGTACTGTGTTGAGTGGCTTGCATGGACGTTGCTAATATTCATACGACCGATAACATGAAGCGCATCATTTCCGGATATCTCACCCCATCTCCATAAAATGTAACCATATATTGTCAGCGTTCCATCGACATTTAAGTCTCCTTTAAGGGTTAATCTCCCATTTTTGTGGACGGTCATATTTTGAGAGACCATAAAGGAGTTTTCAATTGACAGTTCTTGAATATGATCACATACCAGGAGTGCATTTTGTTTACAAGGAATGCCTATTTCAATCGATCGAACAAAGGCTGGTGATTCTGCATGAACAATGAAGTTTGTAGAATGGTAGCCTATGTAGACAGAACTATTTTCAGATGGAATACTCCCATGGTACCAATTTCTGGCATCTTCCCATAAACCACCACTTTCACTGGACCAAAACACGTTGTCTCCTGTTCGGCTGCATTCTTCTGCATTTACACACCTGTTTGACCAGTCACACCAAACACAGTCAGAAGTTAAAGAACAAATATTGTTGTCGTCCAATGCAAAACAGTTAACATCTGCAACAAAATATCAGAAAAAATGCTTTATACTGAGGGCTATATTGACAGTTAACATATCATTGTCATTATGTTTGCTCAAACAACGCCTTGCTGGGACTAATAATCCATTCATAGGAAGAACAAAGTATGAGCAGACACATTTGAGGTATAGAATGGCCTAAATCTTCACTTGTCCAAGAAAATCGTTAAAGCATACAATGATGCTAGGTTATCACATTTTGTTTTTGTATACTTTTTACATTCCCCTTGCTTAAAAGATCTACAATTTTTCAAGTAATTATCCTAGATTCAACCTAAAATTTTAGAAATGTTTAAACCGCTTTGAGAACTAAGGTTGATCGTAGTGTTTGAAAAAGAAGCTGCTTCGCTGTACAAAGAGTTAACCGGTAGGAACGCCTTGTACAAATGCCTGATCATGATATCTTACTCCCTGAGGTTACCTTGGGGCTTTGAATAATTTTGTTCTTTGAGCATTTCGTAATTTCGTAGTTGTCAGTAAAGGTTTACTCTAAATTCTCTAGTGTCTCAGCATCATCATTCAACACTCTGAGACGTTTCCAAAGAAGACGCTTACCAACCTTGTGAACACTCTGTCTCAAAACAGTATTCTGGACCTGAACGAGTTTTGGAAATGCAAAGATTGCTACTTGGATTCCATGTACAAGGGCTAGTACATGTATCGCAGTCTGTGTGATTCTGGCAATTATCACCTATAGTAGAAACAGATTAAATAAAGTAAATTACTGATGATTATATTATCATGCCCTGACTATTGGTCGAGCTGAACCACGCGACTGCCCACAAATATACAATAATGGTTTGTTTTCATGCCCGTGAATATGAATAATATCGGAAACATAGTAACTTTACAGCTAAAACGAAAATTGTGATTTGTACAAAGATCATAATCAACCACAAAATAAAATGGAGCATTTGTGGGCCAAGTTTAGACCTTTTCTTATAATTTCCGGATTTTCAAAATTTTTGCAGCGCGCGCACTACTCACTGACAGGTTCTGGGGCCTCATTGTCGTTCGCACGGGAAATTTTCGTAAATTTTGACGGTTTTGGGGGTTTGTTGATAATATAATTGAAATAACAGACTCCGCGCTGACCATTAACGTTTATTTATGGGCGCGGGCGAGCGGAAAGCCAAATTAACGTGCTCGGCAAGCCTCGCCCGTTAATTTTTGGCTTTCCTCTCGCCCTTGTCCATCAATAAACGTTAATGGTCTATAATATTACGAGATATGCAATTGATTCTAAATACTGCTGTTATGTACAAAGAAAACTAAAAAAGTAAAAAAGATGTCACACTTCATCTTGTTTGCTCTTGAAAATACAATTGTCTTGAAAAAGTTACTAATGGTGATATTAGGACATAAGAACACAGGAGTCTTCCAAATGCTCTTTATGAAGAGAATTTTCACTGAAATTGTATTGTGAGAACTTACTTTCATTGTTTATATTTCCTTGGACCGTAACATCAAAAGATACATGCAGATTACGGTTTGCATAGAAGGTGCCACTGATTGATATATTACCATTATGTAAAAGAGTAGGACCATTGATTGCAACCAAGCCAGGGCATGCTAATGTCCCACCATGTAACTCTAGTGTTGCTATACCAACATAAATAAAATAGGATTTGGGGTGAGGATTTGTATACACAATTAATGAAAAAGTTATCAATTGTGGAATATTTCAAATATAATGCACAATTTTACATTACTAACGAATGTAGATTTTTTGCTTAATGTCGATGGCTACGTTATGAAGGGATTGGTTCAACTCAGTCTAAAATCAAAGCAGTCTGACTTTGTTATCAGCTTATTCAAAACCAACTCTGATTGATCCTGTAACTCAATATACAATGTTTGCAGTAACCAATGAATTAGTAGACAGCAGGAGTGCCGAAGAAGTAATTGTGCACGTCAAGTCGGACGATGCAGTAGAGGCGTTTACATATTGTATTCCCTGTTTGGTCTAACTAGGGATGTTCATGTTGATAACTAAAGCGAGAACCTTTCTGTCGGAATCAATATCCTTCGCAAACTCCGTTTAGGTATATGTGTAAAATTTTGGTTGTGTACAATTCACTTCTCCCTTTTATCGATCGATCATTGTTGCACTGTCTGAGGCAATTCTTGGCAGTAAAATCTTCAACGACTGACAAACTTGACAGAGGGTTGGAGGAGCAATTTTAGGCGTGAACCAATGTGAACCATCTTGATCCATGTATTGTAAATTTAATTGCATCATTGACATTCAAGTCCTTGACTTGCCTCGCACCCCCGTATTTGACTGATGTTTTTCATTGCATTTCGTCGACGTGATGCCAGCCATGATAATGTATATGTTCCGAAATTCAAAACTGTCGTGGATGTAATGTAGGCCATTCTTCCTATGACGAGTTTAATTAGTCCAGTGTAGACAAGAAAGTTCTGACGGTCATGTTTACTATAAATGAAGATACTTTGAGAATCGTAATTAGCATATCAATGGAAAGTCTAGACTTTTCTAGTATTCTTTGGATAGCTTCTTTTCACTTTAAATACAGGGACAGTACAGTGGACTTTGGACTTTTGGGATCTTCACTAGATTTTGAAATTTTTCACGTCAGTGTTTACTTCAAAGGCCCTCACACTTGGTTGTACTCTATGATCTCTTCACAGTTCAGATCTACATCAAGCCTGTAGCCAGAGAAGGACTCATTTCCTCACTCACCAGTGTATGTCTTGACTCAACTCCCTGGAGACTGAGATTTAAAGGTTTTGTACGGTCCCAGCTAAGCTTAGTACTGCAATTTTTGTAACTGTTTTGTTACTTCTGGTTAATCTCCCCTGGACTTAGTTATTAGTTTTAATAAATTTATTAGTCCCCCATGGACACCGTTCGGGGGGACTTCTAGGTTTGTTCATACCCATGTGTGCATGCATGCGTCCGTCCGTCCATCGGTCCGTCCGTGCACTCGTACGTCCGTTCACGCAGATATCTCAGAGATGCCTGGAGTAAATACAGGTATTGTTCCTTATGTCTTACATATGCACGTCGATTTGTTTTGTGATACGATCCGATATGGCCGCCATGCGGCCATTTTGTTACGATTTTTTTCGTGTACGGAGCCATAACTCAGGAACAGCTCAACCAATTTTATTGTACTTGGTACAAGGACATCGAACTATGTCATACATATGCACGTCAATTTGTTTCACATTATGATCCAACATGGCCGCATGGCCACAATCTTTCAGGTCATGAGTCTTAACTAAGGCCTCACGTCTCAACCAAGTTAATTCAAAGTTAAAACGTTGGTAATAGGACATTGACCTATGTCATACATATGCACGTCGATTTGTTTTACGATGAAATTGATATAGCTGCGTGGCGGTCATTTTTTTGCAATTTTTTAATGTCCGGAACCATAACTAAGGCATTTATCAACCGATGTTATTCAGAGTAGGTACAAGGACTTTGACTTATGTTATACATATGTATGTCGAATTGTTTCATGATATGATCCAATATGGCCGCATGGCGGCCATTTTATAACAATTTTTTCATGTCCCGGGCCGTAACTTAGGCACATCTCAACTGATTTTATTCAAAGTAAGTAAAAGGGCATTAACCTATGTCATACATATGCGCGTGGATTTGTTTCATGATGCGATTCAATATGGCCGCACGGCGGCCATTGTGTTTTTTCATACCCAGAAGCGTAACTCAAGCACGCCACTGATTCCATTCAAAGTCGGTACATTGACATTAACTTATATTATATATATGCACTTTGATTTTTTTACAGAACGATTAAATAACATTTGCTGCTTGATGACCATTATATATGTTACGATTTTTTCATGTCCACAGCCATAACTCAGACATGACTCACCAAATTTTATTCAAAGTTGGTACAAGGTCATTCATCTAAGAAATATGAATGTCAATTGATTTCCCAATCCGATGCAATATGGCTACCTGGTGGTCATTTTGTTACGTTTTTCATTGTGTTATGATTTTTTCATAACACAGACATTTATCAACCGATTTTATTCAAAGTTGGTACAAGGACATTGGCCTATGTCATAAGTATGCATATCTATTGGTTTTACAATGCAATGCAAAATGGCTGCCTGGTGGCTATTTTTTTACGTTTTTTATATACAGAGCCATAAAGCAGACATATTTCCACCAATACCATTCAAAGTTGGTACGAGGAGATTGACCTATGTCATATATATGCACATCAATTTGTTTCAGGACATGTAGTGGCATCATCTAAATTATTGAATTTTCGTAATTAGGCTGATATATCAAGAAATGCTGCATGAAACTTGGTACAGACGTTAATCTAACATTGCTTTGACAGCGAATAAAGACATTTATCAGCGTCATGTTAATTAATTTGTAATTGCATATGCAATGAACTTTCTAAATTAGAGTAATATGTCCACAAATACTGCATCAAATTTGATGAAACGTGGTATAGATGTTGATCTCATAGAGTTGTAAATACAATTCAAAGACACCTAGCGGTACTGTTTAAAGCAGTTGCTAATTTGCGTTTACATGATTAATTTCTATTTTGGCGATAATCTGTCAGTCATATGATATTATTTTTAATCACTGACCTAATTAATGAAGAGGACTCTATCCTCTCTGAGGACTTGTAATTAAAGTATCCATTAACAAGTGGGGACTGTGTCATCAACGATGACTTGTTTTAAAGAAAATCGCTGACTTCACCCTTTTTCTGTCGTGACAAAATGTTTCAAATTTATCATCTTTAAAATTTAAGTTGATTATCATATGATGGAATTTACAGATGATGGTTCTGATTTAGATCAACGCTTTCTCTTTGTGTTGTAAATAAAATACTATGGTTTCAATCGGGTTCGAACTCACAACACACGGTACCCAGTCACCTAGCTATTCTTATTTACCTTGCGTGCTCTTTGTAACTCAGACTACCCCCTGTAAATTAAGTCGAATAATAATAGTGCAATAGCCTGCAGACGTTTACATATTTTAAGTGTTTTAAAAAATAAACGCATTTGTGTGGAAGTAGAAGTTACCAAATGATACCATTACATTTTGAGCTGAACTTTTGTTTATGTCATTGTAAGTGTGAGTACTAGCAAGTTTGTGAGGGGCATTACAGTCAAGCACGTAACTTGGCAGCCATATTTGTATTTGCGAATAACCTACATTCAACAGCCGGTAATATTGAAAAAATCTTGTTAACCAGAACCAAAAGGCCATTTCAGCTAAAATTTTGTCATAATCATCATTAACACAAGCACTTTCAAGTTTGCGAAAGGAGTTTAAAAATTGGTATGTGATTTGGTAGCCAAAATGCCATTGACTAAAAATCCATGTTAACAATAAAATAATATCAAAAAATATTCTTCACCAGAATCAACAGACAATGTCAGCTTCAATATATAAGTATTGCCTAAACATTTTTAGACAAATTTTGCAGTAATTTTTGATGTCCTTTGACCTAGTTTGATATATCTCATTACCAATATTGGCTGCAGGTTTGGTTTTAGGGGATAGTGATCAGTACGGAACGGCAAATTTTACCAAAAGTTTTTGGAGGAACTTGGATGACCATTGACCTACTTGTATGTATTTCAGTAACTACAAGGGCAAAACATTTAGATTTTGTAAGATATTGAAGATTGTAAAACCACAATATCTCAACAAGTTTTTGGATTACCTTGGTTGACCTTTAACCTAAATTTACGTAATGAAAATGCACAGATTTTGGTTGTTTTGATATTGACCATTTTGACACAACAATTTTTTCCAAATTTGTTGGATGACCTTTGCGTACTTCAGATACCTCGTCGAGTAAAATAGATAAACCTCTGGTAGTAAGTGGCATTAGACACTTAAGCATCAGACACTACTTATTGAGTAATGAACATCATTAATTATGTACATATGTAATTATATACTTAATAACAGGGCTAGAATTCTTGCAATGTCAACAGTCTTTTCTTTAATTATAGCATGAAATAGATTGCTCTCCTACATGCGCTCTCTGGCAGCAAGCGCAGCCATTTGACATGTCTACATCAGTTAATTCCCAATTTGCATATTTCATTACCTTTACCTATTATTGAAATATAAGTGGAAACTCCAAAAATATAACAATAAGAGAATATATGGTTGAAAAAATTAAATGCAATCACTATAGCAAAAACACTTGCAAGACTGGAGCGAGAAAGACGCTTTCTCACAATTGGTGAGAATCTCCTGATATTCTCACCAATATCAGTGACAATTTTTAATTCTCACTTGTGTGCTATAAGAATAGCACTCCTTGGTGAGAATCAAGTGTGATAAACAGATTCTGACCGGTGAGACAAGAAATTCTCACCAAGCACAGTAAGAATGCTTATTTTTACGGTGAGAATTAATCACACTCATTGTTCATTAGTGAGAATCGTTATTCACTGGTGAGAATCAAAGAGATTGATTCCCACAAGTCCACAAAACGTCTGGCTGAAAACGTCTGCCCCTCCAATAGTCCTTAGCAGGAGTTATGTAAACAACGCGAGCACCACTGGATTGCTGAGCTTGGTTCAGCTATGCCAATGACTCTAATGATAATATTCTTGGTGTGGGCAACCTCTCAAACCTTAGGGGAAATAGTGTCAATGTAATGGCATTATTTAGTTCCTATCCATGGAGCAAACGTAGCTATGACCATAGACATAATAATAATACCAATTATCCAAAACTCAGTGATCTATTGCCCTCATTAAATCAACCTTAAAGGTGTTCATAAAATACGAGCTGCGTTGTTTGGATACTCGCTGCCAATCCTGTATTGAAATGACGGGTATATATAAACCGGGAACACCTGAACATCGGTTGGTTGCTATCATCTGTGATATAGCCAAGTACGGTCGTTTTGAACCTGTTCAGACGGAATGCTCCAACACTGACCAAAGATTATTTTTTGCATTGGGATTTGGAAACGAAGGGATCGACAAAATCAACATCAGCAATAATTTTCACAAAAGGCAAGTTCTAGATAAGATTCCACCATATTCCTCAAATTCAAAGAACTCCAATCGTTTCCTATTCATACAATAAGACCATAGGCAGCATTTTTTTTCAATTATAATGGGGTCTTTAAAAACTTGGATACCAGCAATATAGATAACACCGCTTGTAATTACATGTTATCTCCCTTTTGTTACAAACGTCTTGATCATGTAATAACCGGTGACTTTAACATCATTAATAATAGCAAACTCAGGCACCTGTTCCAGTTTGGCCCCAAATATCGTAACCCACCCAAGGTAAACTGGAACTTAAATTTTAAGACCATTGTTGACCTTTATTTTGACTACAATTAAAAACTGTCTTATTCGATATTGTGATACAGTTTATGAATCCAGTGGATTAAACCAAATGTGGATATTAAAGAACTTGAAAGAATTATTATGTACTTTAAAACCTACAACAATCAAATACAAGTCCATCTGTACATTTAATTTTTCCACTTTGTACACTACAATCCCGTTGATAAACTTAAATCGAGAATATCACTGCAATTGAAACAAGCCTTTTTCACAAGAATGGCAGTCGGTAGATACCAGTACATTATCATCACAAGTAACAAGGGATATTTCGGTAACAGCACTGATGCCAAACATAAATACACTGATGAGGAAGTTATTAAGATGCTTCATTTTCTCATCGACAACATATTCATCAAATTTGCAAGCAGGGTATTTAGGCAAACTATGGGCATTCAAATGGGAACAAACTGTGCACCACTTCTTGCAGATTTGTTTCTACATTCATATGAAGCTGAGTTCGTCCAATCTCTCAAAAATCTGGCCGTAAGAAAATTGCAAAACATTTTAATAACAAACACGATATATTATTGACGTTTAAATTTTGAATAATCCAAAAAATATCAAATTATCTGAATTATAATTATCCTGATGAGCTAGAGATCAAATAAACAACAGAAAGTGTGAATTCAACTTCATATCTTGATCTGCTTATCAAAATAACACATCATGGTCTGTACACAAAGCTATACGACAAAGAAGGGTGATTTTAATTTTTGATTATCAACTTTCCTTACTTGTCAAGCAACATTCCATCTGCTACAGTGCGTGGTGTATATGTTTCAAAGCTCCTTAGATATTGTAGAATTTGTGAATCATATGACGATTTTCGAGAATGACATGCCTCAATGGCATTTAAGTTAGTGAGACAGGGCTTCTCGAAAATAAGACTTGCAAGATCTTATGGGGACACAGTTTCCAAATGTGACATAACTGTTACGCAAATGATGCATGACAGTATTCCCATCTTTGACTAGGTAGTAAAGGGAAAGCAACTCCACACATCGTTCATATTTGGGTTGTTTGCGTTTTATGTA
>LD343829.1:420315-483901 GCA_001465055.1 Ptychodera flava
ATGTTTCGTTATTTTTGTCATACTGTGATTCTTGTTTCTGTGTTTTCTTTTTTTAGCTTTGTTCTGTTGAGTTGCCATTGATTTTGACACTGCAGGGCCATGCTTGACGGGTGTAGCATGCTAGCAGGGTACGCTTACCCATTCCGGACACTTGGTACCACCATCTGTGATTGTGTTCGTGATTAAAGATGGTCCTTTATTATCTTGTAAATATTTTCGTTTTGATATTTTGTACTAAAGGACCTGGTAATTTATTACCTTGTATGATTTGAATTATTGAATTCGTTTTAAGTTGTATCCCCTATGAATGAACAGAGTCGGTCTGATTCTTAACAGTAAATGATGAGTATGATACATTCTCATAGAGAAAATTACCATTCTGACTGTGCTTGATGAGAATTTCAAGTCTCACTGGTAAGAAATAATCTGTTATCATACTTAATTTTCATCAAGGAGTGCATTTCTCACTGCTCACCTGTGAGATTTTAACACCAAATGGTTTCCATGGAAACAGGCTGCTTGAGTATAAAGATCATTTTATTTATTACAACACATCAAAATACGTTTTTGGAAATTTAATTGCATCCTTAGCTATTTTCAATGGAATTTGACAAAAATTGGATATATTATTGTTTATTTCACTGTTTAATTATTATTATGTTGATAGACAGGTTTATGCTCATTAATGTACGTACATCACACATTTGGGGACATATATTCAGAATCTAAAATTTTTGCTGTACATTTTGTCGGAGAGTACCACTTTCGGGGATTAACTTTGAAGCTCATTCAGTAAAAAACGTTTTTTTCGGCTTATATTTTTGAAAATCAAAACATTACTTTTCCCATACAGTTTACACATGGATGACGGCTAATTTGAATTTAAAGTGTTGGTAAGTATTTGGCATTATTATTATGTGCCACAGATTACCAATCTGTTGGCAGCGAATAAAGTTGATATTTTCACAGACAAAGATTTTCTAAAAATTTTGACACTTTTCTATGTATTTTAGCTTTTGATTGAGCTAATTATCACTTCTTTAAAATATTTTACTCATTGCTCACTTTCAGCAAAATATTTCATGTGTTTTGCCAACTGCAAAGCATTTCGAAAACAGGTCACGTGCCAATAAATAATGTTTACATAGAAACCCATGGTCAAGAAATTATTTCACGCTAAGTTATGCAAATTAGTTATCAACCTGTACCACTTGCTATTTGTAAATATTGTCGCCGGCTAGTGGCTCCTGAACAACAATAAATATTGAAGCGGATTGTATATCTGTGGAGGAACACAATTATTACGATTGGCAGAACTATTTATATCGAACATTTGGAATCAGAATTTTATGATCAAATATCTCGGCACGGACGAAAAGAAAAACTGTGATGAACTGTGATGAAAGCGGTACCAGCGAAAGCTACGATAAGCCGTTGACATCTGCAAGATTCGCTGCGGTCTCGACCGAAGATGTCAAAGCTCTCGTCAGGTTGCAAAAGACTAAAAGACGCACCACGAAGTTGCTGTTTTCAACGACTGGCCTCGGACAATAATAACGGAAACCTGTAGACTCGAGAGTATTCCACCAGTCGAGCTTGACCCACTACGAGATGTAAATCTTGCCAGATTTTACGTCAGCGTACGGAAACATAGCGACGAAGAGTATGAGCTAGATTCGGTATCCATTTACCATAAACCAGTCGTCAACGAAGATCAACAACGGCAAATGAGAATTATTGAGTGGGGTTGATAACAAATTCAACCCGTGACCGAGCACACCGACAAGCGATAGTGCAATACCAGTGTCGGGCATGGCAAAGACAAAATGTTTTTGGCCATGGTCAGCAACGCGAGTTATAGATCGGCTCCTCAGACAACGCGGCGATCAGTACTTCGCAATCCTTGCAATGATGTATCCAGCAAGTTCAAAACCAGTTGCCCAGGCTATTCTCCAATACTCAAATCACCGTAGAAGTCTTCAACTTCATATTCAACATCGCGGCCACAGGAAACAACTCTTAACAGCGTCTTTCTTTGCCAGATGTCTGTGCACCACCGTGTTTCATTCTCCGTAGATCTGACAGCCGTACTCGGACTCTGATAAGTCTAATTTCGCGCACAATTTGGAAGGTTCAGTCATTCGAATTTTTATTACAGTTGATCTTGTTACTCTAAAATACCAATTTTGTTCACATGTATTAAAAATATTTAAGATTTCTGTCTTAAAACGTATTTGTTTGTGTCTGTCTTTTGTTGTCTTCGTCGAGATGGAAGTACAGTGATAGAGTGAACGCATCAAAATATTTGAATATGAATACTAAAAAGTTTCCCTTAGCCAATCAGTGAGCTCACAGCTGATGAAAAGTTCATTGACAGAATATCAATGCGCACTACATAGAATCTATATGCAATCTGGCCGTGTTGCTATCAGGCCGAAGAAAAAAAATTGTGCTGTTCCCATAACCCGACCTACCCTATTTTTTGCCTGCAGACCCTAAACTTTTAAGAGCTACGTAAACATGGAAGTAAAATAAAAGAAAAAACCGTAAAATCACGTGTTCTTTACGTTGCAATTGATTTTTGCTTGAATGAGGACGTCTTTTATGTTTTCTTTCCTTTTATATGTAGGATACGTTTTCTGGAAATATTGTGGCAAGTGTTTGAAGACCTGAACCCCTGAAAAATGCATATATAAAAATGAAAATGTTTTGGAAAAAAAACCCTGCCGATCTACCTTCCCTATTTTTGAAAACCATGTTATCCTGAACAGCACAATTATTTTTTTTTTTCGCCTTAGCTGATTTTACAACGGCGATCGATGAAATTGATTTGCCTCGGGATACGGTGTATTCTGCCTGTACTTTTCCTCGCTCCGCTCCGAAAATACCTTCGGAACGCCATAGACTGCCCACCATAGCCATGGGGTTCTGTCATAGTAATGTTGACAGTACTTGAGTCACGCACCATTGGCAAGTCATCTCTTATGCACAAGATATAATACACTCATACTTATCTAGCAGAAAAGGTCATAATATGTAAACCGATCCTTTTACGACATTTTGTTAATTGATTAGAAACTGCAGTTTCGGTCTTTTAAATCCAAGTAAATTTATACTTACCGACACTAGTACCACCTTGTTGGTTTTCCCTGCCATTATGAAATACCGCTGTTCCATCGTATACACGAAGTATTCCAATACAACTTGCACCTTAAGATGAAATGAAGAGATATATTTATTTAGTACACAGTCCCTCCACAGACCAGTTAGTAAACATCTATTGTTTTAACGTGTGAAGTACCGGATTAGGAACTGAATGCGCATTATGCTATGGCATCCGTATTTCATACCCATTTTCGTCGCGTTTTTCTTTCGAACATTTGTTACAAAGAACTAGCTATGTTTACTCTTATATGTGAAGCCTGCGTCAACCATTTCAAAAAATGAAAAATCCATTACGTTTTGGAGAGATCTGTCATTTGGTTTTGTTTTTTTTTTATTTCCATAAAACGTTACGGTAGCTCGCCTGTATTCCAATGCAGTAAAAGGTCATTGTCATTCTTCTTGTTCAGAAGTATGTAATCTGTTCTATGCGTGATCCAAGTCTAAACTGTGCCTGATAATAAACTTTTATAAGAGGTATCACATGAAATGTTGTGTTTATTTTGGTATGGGGTGGATTGTATTCATACCGAAATGAAGCCCTACAATAACAAACACAGACATCTTATCAAACCATAAGGCCCATCGTTACAATACACAGTAAGTGAGGCTATCCACAATCCTCCATGATCTGTACACACGGAGATCACTCACTGAACTGAAGCAAATTTCTTCTGTACACAGAACAACTCGGTCCATATTTCAAAATTCTGGCAACATAGTTTTGATCATCAAAATTTTCTGATTTCTCACTGTGAATAATGAGAAGATCAACCCCTTTTCCGGGGAGGAAATTTTGTCGACATAGATTTTTGACAGCCATACACAATATTTTCAAGGAAACTAAGGGAATAAGTTGCATCTGTGTTGGCAAAAGAAAGGGTGTTGACCTTTTTAGTGTTCGTAACAAAGCAAATTTGCATGTCTGACAGGTGGTATGATGAGACCATCTTAGTTGACAAGTGTGCAATTTTAGCACCTCCAAACATCAACTTCTCATTCAATTTACTCTTGAATTTTAAACATATGGAACAAAGTATTAACAAATAATCCTGAACTTAAATTGTAAGTGTCAAATCATTAAGAAACTGATAAAATTGAAAAAGCCTTTAGCAAAAAATATCTGAGTGAACAAATCAAGGGGAATTGTGGGTAGCCTCACCTACTGTGCAATAGGGACCCAGGCGTTTCCCAGCCGGTGAGTGGAGGGATTGTGTTTAGTATTTGTATTTTTAAACCTTTTTTCTGACATTTCTCGTTTACATATCCTTGCACAAGATAGAAAGAGTTATCATCTTACCGGTAACATTGAAGCTTCCAGATGTTTCAAGTGTGTTTATGGAGACATTGCCGGCAAAATTTAAGGCAGCCGTTCGATCTACCCTGAAGTAACCTTGCCCATATACAGAGGATGAATCTAGAAATTCGTGTATACCCTGACCAAAGTAAAGTTTTGTTTCCATTTCCATTTTAATACTGCCGGCAAATGAAGAAGTTCCTTCAATGCATAGTACGCCCGTCTTAATAAGGATGATACCCGTGCTGCTGAATTTCAGTCCAAGTAGCGTTTCATGTTGATGTCCAGTTGAAACGACAATATGTCCTGCTGAATGAAGTCGTCCATTGTCACTGTCACTGGTAAAAATTGTCATTGGGTAGCTTATCTCAAATATTGAAGTTTCCGTGTTCAGTAATACTGAGTCACCAGATACATGTAAATTAACACCAGGTGTGTTTTCGCATTTGTCAATTATTGTTATGTTTCCACTGCATAGGGATTTGCTATGTTCTGACTGGAGTATCATATGGTTGACAGCAATATCTGCATTGACTATGACGCCACCTTTCCAGTTTAAAAGACCAATTGATCCCCTACCACTGAACGTACCGGAAGTTATTTCCATCTTTGGTACCTGCCCAACCGTATTTTCGTAGACGATTTCTCCTGCTTTTAAAGACAATGATTGTATGGGGACAGCAATTTCTGCAGATGAGAAGACAGTGTTGTTTTTAAGCACAAGAATACCGTCATATACTTCAAATTCTGTGTATTGTTGAGATGTTGCTAGCATTTCAACTTTACCACCTCTAACAATTATCTTTGAATAGTTGTTTAAATAGGATGTATCATCCAATACAACCCAGCCAGTATTTCCGAGGAACGTCAACGAATTCCCTTCTCCTTGTAGCTGATAGGATCCTGTAGACTTTGACGAATCTGGGACTGTTATTGTAATGGTTGATTTGTTTCTTCTACTGACGATGGTACCGTTATTGTAGAATCCAGCAGTGCAGGAAAACGACTTTGTATTGATCAACAAGGTGCCAAAGTTAACAAAGTCACACGGAATGCCGTCACTTCCGCGCTGGATTAAAGTATTACCGTTGACTTCAAATACTGACACTTCTCCATTGACAATTGTTGAACCACCGACTAAATCAAGGAGAATATACTCCTCAATTAATGCCTTTCCTCTAATCAGTATATTACTTGAGTCTATAGTAATTGTGTTACCATACATATTGATGTCATCAAATATGGCAAGTTGTAAGTTTTTTATTGTCACTGGATGTATGTTTGCTGATAACGCCACTATTTGGATAACTTGTCCAGGAATGTTTCCTGCGCTTATAATACCACCTTTCACTTCCAAATGGTCTACAGTAAGGTTTGCCCTCAAATCTAAAGTACCAGCTATGATTTCTATGCTCTCTAGTTTGTATTCGTTTCTCTCTCCTATATCTTCAGCAAAAATGACATTAGAACTACTCCTTGCGAGGATAAGGTTCTGAAAGACTGTCGAAGTACTCAAAACAACATCTGATTTCAGTACTTCAAGTGTGCTACAATGCATTTGCAATATGTCTAAACTTTTGTGATTGTCAATGATGACAGTTGTGTTCATTCCCGATTCAAATGTGCCTTTTAAATACACTGAGCTTCCAAACATTACTCTCGAATTGTCAGCAATTGTCATGAATGCTGTGTTATGAAATAGTGCATATATTTGGAAGAATGTAAATGCTTCTGGTGCTAATGATTGTGGTGCAAGAACCCTGAACATACCAAAATTTACTATTAAACCGACACCCTGTTGGTTACATTCATAAATATATCTGTCCCCACTAACTGTGAAAGTAGCATTCTTCATAATTAGCAACTTTCCACCCTTTTCAATGCATAGCGTATCCCTGATTAAGGCAGTCTCTTCCCAAGATCCGTTTTGTTGAATCTGGACTATTGCATTTCCTATGTATTTTTCTTCTTTAGCACTGTGACGGAAAAATATATTTTGCACAAAAAAGCCATAACCGATGAATGATGATACTATATTGCCCCCTTTAAAATGAAAGTCAGTAATCATGATGTCGTGCCTTTGCTCCAAGTATCCACTTGCCATGGTCATATTTGATATCATGGTTTCTGTAGCAACATTGAGTGTTCCATCTTCAATGTCTATACTGTGAACTGTGATCGAATCATCGCCCATCAATGTTAATTTTCCTCCGGCCAGCCTAACATGACCAATATCATTGACTGCCCTTGGCCGCACCACTATCTTTAGTTCACCACTAAGGATCAGGAGTTTATTCACATTGAAAACGGACGAAGAAATGTTCGATATTCCCTGTAGAGAGGTAAGGGTCCTGCCCGACAAGAATTCTGAATCGTCACTGGCATAGAAGAAGTGTACAAATGTATCGGTGATGTTTCCCACGGAGATCCTGCCAAAGTTGTTTGTCGTCGATTCCAATTTGAAGTAGTGGCCCCTAGCTTCCAAAAGTCCAAAATTTGTTAATCGGGCCCTTATTTTTGCGGACATGTAGAATTTCAGGGTACCATAATTAGTCACCTGATTTGCATTACTCGCTGATGACATCACATCGATGTGGTCATACACGTGAAAGACGGCATCCTTTCCGATAACCAAGTGGCCACCACCTTCGATTTCTATTGTCTGCTTGAATCCTGAAGCGAAAATTGCTTTTTGCATTATCTTCAATGTTACACCTAGTGTCAGTTGGTTGTAGTTTTTTATTTTTGCATTATTCGCAGTCACAGCTCCAGGGCCAGTAATTACCCCGCCACTCCATTGAAAATGATCACAGTACAATATATCAATTGCATCAACGGTGCCATCTTCAAATATTAATTCATCGATGAATGCCTCCTTCTGCAAAACAATAGTGCCGCCAGACAGAATGGCAGAGGAGAGGTGTATGGCTTCTGTTACTGTCAAACTTCCACTATGCTTGATCTCAATTCGATCAAAAGAAGCAACAGCGTTTCCAGCAACTATTTTTGCTCCGCTTGATACTCGTAATATTTTCAAATTTATATTTTCCGCGGAGGTAATAATGGTTAGTGATGTTGCACTCCCGCTTGCTTCAACACTGCTTTCCCCGTTTAGAAGTACTTGTGAAAGAAGGTGGTCTCCAGCTTGAAACAACAGCAAGCTGTCATTCAGGAGCTTAACATGTCCTGACACTTCCGATGTACCTGAAACTGAAAGAGTTGTTCTTCCGCCGCAGGTAATCCTTCCTGAGCTGTGGAAATTACCTTGAAATGCAACTACGCCGTCAGTTTTGTGATAGTCTAAGATAGCTGATACATTTCCGTAATTTATTATCGACCCCCTATATGCTGAGATTGTTATGGGAGAACGGATATGCAACAAGCTTTCTCGACCAATGATTATATCGGTTTCAGACTTTAGTAGGAGTGTCCCAAGTCCTGAAACATCTGCTTTCTCAGTGACGAGGAATTGATTAACATCAAGGATCTTTGTATTACTCCCATACAGAACCAAACTTTTAATGTGCATTTTTGAGTCTCTAGCTCCCTTCACAGTACCAGCAGACCAAACAAAATGTTCGATTTCGCCGATTTCATCAAATACGAAAGTACTCTTTCTATCATGAATGAAGCAATTTTCAGTGGCTATGTTGCCATGAAACCTTACTTTCCCACCCTTGATAACAATTGTTGGTAACACAACCATATGCTCATGGCTTATTAGTTCCGCATCTCCGTCATCTTCGATTGTAAGTGAATTTGACTGCACACTTTGCCCATACATCTGAAGGTAGAGTTTGCCATTCTTTTCAACTGCAATATCACCAGGTATACTATGATTGGACATTATGACTTCACCTGCTCCGACTGTTAAAAGACCCTCGACTGTTGGTTTGAAACAGGCAAAGAGTTATATGTCATATATTATTCTTGAATCACTGTCCTGTGACTTATTGGTAAAATAATGATGATTTTATTCAAATAATATTGGCAAAATTATAACTTTGGTCGCGAGTTACAAAGAAGGCAGTTTGGTTAATAAAACTCATACATTTGAAAGCTGAATCTTGAGCCTAGGCACATTAGTAAACTTACCAAGGCATGGTTCCTTAACTGATGCCCAACTATGCTTTCCAGATCCAAACCGAAGTTGTCCAGCAGACACAATATTGACACCACCTGCCGAGTGACTGTTTCCTTTCGTAGTGAGGGATATGAGAATTTATTACTAATATTTGCTTAAAGTAAGAAAACTCAAAATTTCATTAAAGCCAGCAATCACTTAAGAGCAGCTTCTTATTTGGTTGTTTCTATCAAAAGCAACGTTATTGTCAATGTAAATCTACTGTATATTTCCATGGAAAACAATGCTGAAAGTATTTGTATCTCTTTTCGAGTAATTTACTCGGGGAAATTAGATGACGTAGAATATTCAAACAAACTAAAATCCTCTAAGTTAAGAAGTTTTAGAGGAGTTTTTGTGCAAAAATAAAAATATGAACTAAACAATTTGAACATGAAGATTTTACTTTCACTCACTTTTTTGTCATCCCTACGCATCTACAAACGAAATTGGAAGACTGAAATATATGGAACTATAAAGAAGTCATGATCATTCTTTTAAGCGTGAATGATGTCTTCTTAAAAATAAACCAACCGATTTCAAAGCCTTTTGACAGGTATTTTAACACTTGGCAAAATGCTTGATAAACGTTTAGTAAATTTAAGCAACAATGTACCCCCTCCCGGCCCATAATGGACGAAAGAAAACTTTGCGCATCATAATGTACGAGGCGAAGCCGTACCCCGTGTACATTATGATGTGCAAAGTTTGCTTTCGTTCATTATGGGCCGGGAGTCGGTACATTATTGCTATTAATTATAGTTTTGGCAATGCCAGTGGAATATGTAGATGTAGAAAACGAATAAAAAGGAAATTAAAAGTGAGTTTGAAGCCAGTAAGCGTCGTCCAGCATGATCGGCCCTCAATCTGTATACTGTATACATTTACACGCACTCCACTGCACTGCATTGAACACGCACGTTCAACACAAAAAATGAGTAGCACTTTCACGGTTTTATTTAGAAATAAAAACGATATATTTTCGGACTAAATGAAAAGACAAAAGGCATGGAAAGTAGAAACCACTTTTGAAAAGGTAAAAATGCAATTATATTATATCATGCTACCATGCGCCATTCTGATTGGACAAGAGCTCATTGCACCGATGCTAAAATACTGTTTTTGGCAGTGCTAAAATGGGCCCCTAAACCAGTATTTTCGAAAATGCCCAGTCGGTGCATTTGAACGTACCGATCTAAACTTAATTCGAAACAGTCCGCTTTGTTTCAAAGACCAAAGTCCGAATTTCGAAACACAGATAAAAGTATGCGTCTGTAAGTCATCTCTTGGTGAAAATAAGTTGGGGTCAATGACGAAAGTCACCTCTGAAGCAGCACATTTGGGTAAGATGTACACAAATCATTGCATTAACGGCGCCCCGTGGTGCACCGTTGATTCAGCGGGAGTCGAGAGGCGACACACAGACAGCTCTTTCAAATGAAGCTAGTATTCGTTCATACACAAATAAATTGACACTTCCTCACCGTAACAGTATGTTAGACATTCTTTGCCAAAGTTTTGACTGTAACAGACGAGAATGTTCTAACGATGTAGACCAAGAAGTTCAAAATAACAAAGGATTATTCCTGGTGACTGCGACGAAAGTTGACATACAGTATTACAAATGCAACAAGCATCAGCGTCCAGCTCTCGTTGAATAGGGCAGCACAGTTGATCACAGTTGCTGTCATCCAAAGTCTGGATTATTTCAAAACTGCTTGTTTACTGGTACAATAACGTCCAAGTTATCCATCATTGAAAAAAGCACCTGTAAACTCACTGTACTAAGACTGAATATCACGATGGTCGATGCATCAGTACAAAATGAGACAAATCTATTTTAAGTATGCCAAAACAGCCAGGGCTATTGTCCTTACGAAACAACTGTTACTTTTCTTGTGATTTTAACTCTTGACCCAATTTCTGTGTCTGCAGCTAGCAGGTCGGAAGTTAGTATTCGAGTTGCACGTGAATAAAATGCAATGTTGATGTTATCGTAGGACACTGTGTGCGTCTGTTGCAAACGTATTATCCAAACTTATAAAAATGCTCGGTATCGGGCGCTGAATTTCCGACGTTCGATCTCTCATACGTCCGTTTTCTGCATTTGGGGCTTTCAGTTACGAAAATACCCAAACAAGACGACAAAGACACACAAATTGATATAATATAATAGCAATAACCCCCTTCGCAGTCGGGTATACACTCGATTTTGGTACAATCCGCTCCCTATAGAACTCACCTGTTGGCTTATCCTATGTGTTGCGCATTGTACCAAAATCTCGTGTATATCCTCCTGCGGTGGGGGTATTGCTTAATTGTTATGTCAAAAGTTCAAGAAAATTTTGGAGCAAACCTCAAGGTAAGGCTGCAGTGCGATGAAAATGCATTGCTGGTTAGCAAATCCTGCAATAACAAACAGCTGATTAAATGGAAGTACAAAAACCACAGTGAAATCTTAAAACAAGCAAGCCAAAGTGGGATAGTCGACACTAGGATTTGAATGGCAATAGAAATGTCACGGTGAAATCTCAAATCATGAAAGCTACAGTGTGACAGTCAACATGCAGTCATTGGTGTCTCATTAAAATTGCTGGTGGTTAAGGTAAGTTACTACCCATAGGGCCTAATGTGAATAATTTTAAAACGCTCTGAAATTGGAATTGCAATGTAGTCTCTATAAATTATTGATTTCCAATCTCCTTGTGATTTAATTTAATGGTCCGAGATGCCACACATAACAGCAAAGTCACTCCACCTCTGCAGAGGCTGTGAGGAGTATAGTCATCTGGAGAGAGACCGATGTCATGTATAAGCTGCTTGAACTTCTTATTCACTATCTTCTTAGTAAGTGGCACCTAGGTTTTGTCTTGATTAAACAGGAAGGCTGGAACAAAGGATGAAGCTGGCATGCGATCCAGCATTTCATAATATGCAGAAACAGGGCACAACGGTGATCTGGAATTGCTGCCAATAGAATACAATGCTGAAAATCATGTTGTTGACGAGGTTTAGACAATTGGACTGAAACGACCAGCCCTTTTCTTTTGGAGTGAATGTAACATCTGACCGGCAGAGATGCTCAGCTGCGGAAAATTTGTAACGAGAGGCAAGGACCAGGTTCGACCTTCTCAGGAATGAGAAGAAACGGATGCAAAGAAAACTCCAGAAGGTGATGTCAAGGTTGCTGGTCATATCAAGTAAATCCTTCCTCTGGGTTAGGGCCTGGGAGACGTGGTCTTGGAAATGTTGTACAAGACTTACCTTTACCTTATAGTGTGAGTCTGAGGTCAACGCTATGATATCCGCTGGTATCAAAGCCGAGGATATGATGCCAGGTGGAGATTCCACTGACATAATTGCGAACTGACTTAGGACTCTTGAAAGAATGTGAGAGGAGGCAAACATACATACAGCACTCCTCCTTGTTCATAATGACATTCTCACTGGTCTTGACTCTGGACAAATTGTTTTACTGGTTCTATTGGATCTATCTGCAGCTTTTGATACCATTGATCACGACATACTTTTACAGCGTTTATCAAATCTTGGAATCAAATCTACTCCTCTTCAATGGCTTCGTTCATATCTCACAGACAGATCCCAGTCAGTTACATTAAATGAACAAAGATCACTGCCTCAAATGCCGCAATACAGAGTTCCTCAGGGGTCTGTTCTTGGACCTCTCTTGTTTCTAATCTACATATCAGCTCATCCATCGCCATAAACTCCAGTTCCATCAATTCGCTGATGACAATCAGCTGTACCTGTCTTTCAAGAAATCCAATACCACGTTTGCCGTATCTTCTGTTGAAGAAACTGTTAATGATATTATGAGCTGGATGACACAAAACAAGCTGAAGTTAAACAACCCTAAAATGGAGATCATTTTAATTCGATCTAAATTTGACCATTCACCAGCGCCTTTCACTGACATCAACATCTGTTCCAGTGTCATTGAAACCACTTCATTTGCGAGGAACATCGGTGTTATATTTGATGACAACCATACATTCCAACAACATATTGGTGCCACTTGCAGTGCTATTCACTTTCTCCTTCACAAAATTGGTCGTATCAGAAAGTACTTGTCCAGAGATTCCTGTGCCACCCTCGTCCACGCCGTTTTATCTTCAAAGCTCGACTACTGCAATGCTCTACTATATTGCTTGCCCATTACACAATTACAGCGGTTACAACGTGCCCAAAACACAGCAGCTAGAATTGTTACAAAGACCAGGAAATCCGACCATATTACCCCCATACTTATGCAACTTCACTGGCTTCCAGTACATCATCGCATTGTATACAAACTTTTGCTGATTACTTACAAAGCCCTAAATGGACAAGCTCCACAATATCTCAGGAATTTAATAACACCTTGTACCTCATCACGTGTTCTTCGTTCATCTGATAAATGCCTTCTGCACACACCTAGATGGTCGCTGCTCCTTCTCTGTAGCAGCTCCTGTCCTTTGGAACTCTTTGCCCCTGGATATAAAAACCTCTCCTAATGTCAACATTTTCAAAAGACACTTAAACTTACATCTTCCAGAGGGCATTTTCATTGTAACTCTAAGCGCCACTGAGCATTGTTTAACTTTGGATATTAGGCGCTATACAAATTTTCTAGATAGATAGATAGATATATAATGTTCTTTTAGCAGGAAAGGGCTTCTTGTCCAAATTGCAACAAAATGCAAGGTAGGAGTCAAGCTGACGTTTCAAGTTCTTGTGAGTTCCTAGTCTGTTAGTGCCTTGATTGTCTTGTCAATACCTGTGAAGATGAAGATTCAAATGTCATGAGATAATGAAATATGGTGTGAAGGAACATGTGTTTCTTTCATTTGGTATGTTCTTGTCAGCAGACTGAACCTTCGTACGCTGTCACCATGAAGATGCCATCTGGAAAGGACGTCAGCAATTCTATTGTCTACACCTTGGAGATAAATTGCTTTTAGCTGAATATTTGCTAAGGCGGCTTAAAGCCAAATATTCCGAGCAATGGTGAGGAGTGCTTGATCTCTACATGTATTTGTGTTCAATACTTGGACGCAAGCAGTGTTGTCGCAATGTATCTGGATTCTGTAACCCTGAATGTGAGCTTTCCATATCCGAAGTGCAACAAGGATGGCGAGCATCTCAAGCACCGCAATGGTGCATGTCATGGCTAGGAGAGATGGATATGTGACATGGTAGCGCAGTCAGGAGATAATTTGAGCCATCCACCACATCCAGACAGGCAAGCATCTGTTGTTAGGATTTCATCTGGCTGTGACCAACGATCATGGGGAATTATACTGACTCCGTTATACATTCTCATGAAGGCTAACCACTATTTTGACATCATTACGGAAATAGGAGGTTAAGCAGATTGTGTGATGGTGCCTCTTGACTGACCGCAACAAGGCTAACATGCGGCCTATGAACAGCCTAGCAGAACGAACACAGTCTGCAATGAAGACAATTTTACCTATCAATGACTGCATTTGTCTATGTGTACATTGTTTTCATGTGCAAGAAGTTGATGACAAGCGACATTATTTTAAGCTCCATGGTGATAGTGTTGTTTCCCGAGGAAGACTAGGTCTGTGGTTGGGGTGTGGACTTATCGATTGTCAGTTCGAAACCTTGCTGCATAATAGTAGGAGTTCGAGCATCATAAGCTTGCATAGCTCTGCTTGGGTTGTCTGCTCCAGCAAAGTCATCAATATAGTTGATTGCACTAAAGCCTTATTGACGATAATGTACATCAGAGCGTTTATTGTCCGTTGACAAGCTATGGTTGCAGTACGTAGGCCGAATGGAAGTTTTGTATCAAAGAAAAGTGCTTGTTGCCAGGAGAAGCCAAGAAGAGGAGAGTTGTCTGTGTCTACGAGGATCCAGCCGTAACAATGGCGAATGTCGCACTTGAAGATAAGACAGCCAGGACCATAAATATTTATAATGCTGATAAAATCATAGATGGAAGGCTATGGTAGTTTATATGGTGTGCCGAGGAAATCATCACATGGGATGCTGTCGTTAACTGATGCGTTGAACGGGAAGGAGAGATCCATGACAGTTCTTCTTTCAGATATGTCTTTCTTTGGCACTGACAGCAACAGAGACAATGGTGCCTTAACTGTGAATGGGTTGCTATCAAAAGTTGATATCAAAAGTGGAGGGAACAGGTATATGGGCACCAAGGAAGTTTGGGCGCTGAGATGACAAGACAGCATCATGAGCAGCGATAAGAAAGTCAAAGTCTAATGGTTAGGAGGGCCAGATGCCTGCACCGGAAACTTATGCAGTGGATAGCACTCCTGATGAACACACGTTGCTAGTATTCTGAGATTTATGTTAAAATTCGGATGATCATCCAGGGGTACAGTTATGGAAACTGGGGGCAGAACCTGGTATGAGACTCCTGTGTCTAGGCTGTGGTTAGGTGTGCCATCTGTAATGAAAATTGGCACCAGCAGAATGTAGAAGAGGCGATTCTGTGGAACTAGAGGTATCACACGTCAAAAGGTGAGTAAGCTGTTAGCAGTCGGAGGCTGAACTGGAAGAGACAACTTGGGGGACCGCTCCTTTACGAGTCGGATTGCCATTCGCCTCAAAGCTAATACATTTCTTGCATGGAAAGGGCGACTCTGTGGCAAGACTTGAGACACGAATAGGCACGTGTGATGTAGTCGGTTGAAACGGTAGGCAAGTCTCCGCAATGCTAGTATCCTCATGAAACAGTGAAAGACAACAGTCCTCCTCTTGCAGAGACTGGAAACGTGAAGAAACATCAACCGCTTAATGATCAGAACTGTTCATCATTTGGAATTTCCCACTGCTACTGCATGAAAGTCTGTGCAGAAAACGATGCTGATCAGGATTAGTAAGTAGTCAGTCTTGGTCCAATTGAGGCTTGTAAGGGCAAGTATTGGCTGGGTGGTTGGCTTGTACCTTCTGTATGAATAGACACGGAGGGCAGATGTGATGTTCAGTCTCCCCTGTAGGTTAGGATGGTCCGTAGTTTGTTTGCATTTGCCTACTTGGTAGTCAGCGCAGTACCTGGCCTTGCCCTCATCATTGGTGTTTGCTTTGCCTAATTTGGTTTGCAGACATCTTGCCTTGAGACAAGAGTAGTCAGAGATGCATGTAACTTGCCCCGTTTCTATGGCTTGCAGGACTTCAGGGTGATATTGTCTCATTTCAGGCCAGGAGTAAATTTCCGCTAGATGCAGGAGGTCTATTAGGTGCCCTGCTCTGTACTGTCTGTGCCTCTCTGGCTCTTCATGGAAAATGATAGATAACTCACCTCGCACAAGGGCAGGAAGTGACAGTTTTGAAAAATCGAGGTCATCTAGACTCCCGGCACTGGCCATGGAAGTGAACTCGTGGGGCCATGGCACTATATACAAAATTTGATCAGCTGCCTTTCTCGAAGCACCCGATTTTGGGTTTTTTCCTCTCTATTTTTACTGCGGATGCCTTGTAATCTAAGTGCCTACCTCTTTGCTTTGTGTCTCCGGTGGTTTTCTCTAATTCACTTGACTCAGAGTCGGATGAGGAAGAGCTAGATATTGACAACATCAAGTTTTTTCTTTTCCTTCTTTACAGCAGCCATCACCTTTTCGCTCTTTTTCATCAAACTGATTGAGGTTGGAGAAGCCGTATGTGCGGGTTTCAGTTTTTTTAGCTTAAGCTTTAGCAGGGAGTTCTGTGCCATGGCTTCCTCAAGTTCAAGTTCCAAAACTAATTGATCGTTTTCTTTCTTAATGGAGTCCAACAGCGGGGACATATTGTCACTACTGGCTGAGGGAGTACTGTCAGAAGACCATGACTGAATTATTTTCTTTGTTTCAGGTAGAGCTACAAAAGATCGTCAGCACGTTTGGAACTGGCTGCCTTGATGTTGGTTTTCTTTTTCACCGCTGGGTCCTCTCTGGCTTCACTAACTAGAGGCGAATGGCCGTCTGCTATCTTAGTGGGCGATGACCGGAAGTAGAAAGGATTACTTACATTAAAAGTACAACCTTGACCAGTGGAGCCCTTATGTTAATAGAGGGTACATTACAAATGCTACAAAGTCTCTTCGGGCAGCAGAACATCGGCGAAAAGACGTGACAAACAGTTGGTGAAATGCTGAGCTGCCATGAACCAGCAGACTCAAAACGGGGAGGAGGATCAGAGAGAAGCTGAGGTAGAGGGTTACCATAGAGGGCGCTGAACTGATCCTGGCCCCCTGAGGAAGACTGTAAATTGCACAAAATTAACAAAGTCAATTTATTACATAATTGTATCCCTACCGTCTATATCGAACTTAATACATCACCTTTCAATCGCCATTCAGAAAGCTGACTCTGTGAAATACCAGACAAAAAGAAAACGGAATGTTCATGCACCGACATTAGCATCAGCAAGCTGCAAGCCGGTCAATACGATCATTATTATGTCAGTAGTAGTACAGTATTCAATTGCAAACGATATCAACAGAGATAGTGAAATATAATCACTTTGGAATGGTCTTTTTGAAACAGTTGCGACGTTTCGATCAGACTACAACGGAGCTTGATCACGCAATGATGTTAATTATTCAGCGTTAATATGTCTCTGTAACTGGCGGAATAATATGTCCGTAAATTGATGGTAATTGATATCCTTGGTCTCTATTCATGATTGGCCTCCGTTGTTTTATGTAGATGGCTTCTTTTACTTTACGTTTCAACCAGTCCTGTTCCCTGGTTAGGACCTTGGTATTATGCCAGGAAACTCTATGACCAGTGGCGTTGCAGTGCTCCCCAATTCCAGTAGTCTTTTCCCTGTTGGTGTGTTCTTTAAAGCGGACACACAATGGACGTTTTGACTCTCCAATGTATGTGTGACTACTGTCCTGGTCACAGGTGATGTGGTATATTGTACCACATAGTTTTTCCTTCGGTGTTTTGTCTTTGGGATGCACCAGGATACCGCGCATGGTATTGCTCGGTTGGGGGTACAAGTTCACGCCATATGACTGGAATACCCTGAACAGCTGTTCCGATAACCCACTCAGGTATGGTAGGCCAACTGAGATGCGGGTAGCTGGATTGTCATCACGGTTTATATTTGAATTCTTAACTGGAGTTCTGTTCTTATTAGTAGGTATGTCAAGTGCCCACTCCTTGTAACCATTGGCTCTAAGAGAATCATGGATATGGTGCAGTTCAGCTCTTTTATCGTCAGATGTAGTGACGTACTGGAGTACGCGGTTGGTCAGCCTGCGGACCATCGATCTCTTGTGGATCAGGGGATGATGGGACTGAAAGTTCAAATATTGGTTGGTATGGGTTGGTTTTCTGTATATCGTAATTTTGGTGGAAGTGTCATCATTTACATTATTACAGAGGTTGAGGAAAGGAAGTTTGTGGTCTGATTCCGGCTCTATGGTGAATTGGATATGTGGATCTATGCTGTTTATATGTTGTGTCAGTGAGTCTACAGCTGTTTCTTCTGTGTTCACAAATGTGTCGTCCACGTATCGCAGCCACAATGATGGAGGGTAGGGAGCTGTAAAGATAGCATGGTCTTCGAAATACTCCATGTATAAGTTCGCTACAATAGGCGACACAGGTGACCCCATGGCAGCTCCATGGGTTTGTTTGTAGAATGTCCCATCGTACACAAAATACGTGGTTTTCAGACAGAACTCCAATAGCTTGATTATTTGTTCTACGGTGAGTTCTGATCTGTCGGCGAGGGCGTTATCTGCCTCCAGCTTGTTTTTAGTAACTTCTAGTGCTTGTTCGACTGGGACACTAGTGAACTAGGCCGTAACATCATAAGAAACCAGTTTTTGACCGGGTGAAATTCGTAGACCTTTCAGTTTGTCCACCAGTTCTTTACTATTTTTAACACTGTGTACTGTGTTGCCTTCAAGTGGTGTAAGGATTTTCGCTGGGTGGCGGGCAACGTTGTAGGTAATGCTGCCACAGGTAGACACAATGGGTCGGAGTGGTGCATTTTGTTTGTGTATTTTTGGTGTTCCATATAGTTTGGGTGCTTCTTCAGAACCGGGATACAATTGCCAGTAAAGTTTGTCGCTAATATTTCCTTCTTTCCTTATGTCTCTCAAGATGTTTACTAATCCGGTCTTGTATTTGGAAATGGGGTCTTTCTTCAGTGTCTTATTATCGTTTTCCATAAAAACTTGTATTGTTATGCTCGCTATGAGGCCGCAATGCTGAATAATCAGATACATTATCAGTAATAATCAGGGAATACGACGTCACAAAGTTCATTGGTATTGACAAAGCTATAACACAGTTAACCCCTTGACTACCTATGGCGCCGGATATATCCGGCGCAATATTGAACTACCGTATACCTTGAGTGCCAGAAATATCTGGCACAGTTAAATAGGCGTATTTGCTTCGTTTTTGTCGCTAAAAATCCCGTAATTTTGGCGTCGGCACACAGCGCGACTAAGACTGATGTATTCCGATCTGGCCTGAATGTGATTGCGCCCCCCTACGTCCTACGTCCGAGTATGGCCAAAATCAGGAAGTAAATGTCGTGACCCATGACCTCGACCCTGAAAGGTCAGGCTGATCACAGAAGCGTCGTGCTGATTGTTTACAGTTTTCAGAAGTACGGACGATCGCGAAGATGTTTATGGTTTGGTTTTTTTAATGAAATGAAATGTTTATTTATTGAAAACAAATGATTTATATGTAAATATGTTCTATTAACAGCAATATTCGTGAATAAAACTAGAGGAAATACAATTTTTTACTATAAGCCAGTGAAATTGTATAGCAGCCATAGCAGCCATATTTTCAATATGACTGGTCACATGACTGGTCATGTGTTTGGTCATGTGATATGTTGTTCCCTAAAATGTATTTTTAAATATTGTAAATATGTAAATTATTTTTTGATAAATCATAACCATTTTAGATGCATGTTTCTGCAAGGAATTCATAAAGCAGGTGTTTACAAATATAAAATGTGTTGATTTTCAAATACAGAATCATGTCAGATGCTGATGTTTGTGGTTCATTTACTCTGCCTTTTGTGAGAAAAATCTCAAATAGGTTCATGTATAAATAAAGTAAAGGTTAGTTATTATTACATATATGTAAAGACAATGCCATGAAAATTGCAACTGTATTCAAATTTGCGTCATTTTATGGATTCAAAACACGTCCTGATGCTTCAAATATTCATATTCTTTGCCAACTCTGGTCACATGATGTGTCATGTGATCAGTCACGTGACCTGGAAATACAAAATTTATGTATGAAAAAGTGGGAAATTTCATGCTTATTCAGATAAAAATATGGTTTTTTTGTACTTAAATAAGTTTTACTCTAAGCAGTGTTCATGCAATGACCACACCTAAGATTTTATCAATATTTCCATAAGGGCCCTGGTATATAGGAATACATTAGCCTTGGTAGTCAAGGGGTTAAGTATACTGACGTATATTAACACAAAATTAGTGGTATGTGTAACGTACATCTTTGTATACGAAATAAATCAATACGTTGATATATGTAGCGAGTAGTCTACAACCTGTAACGTATATCTTTGCAAAACAAGAGTATACATAATTCAGATTTTTGCACACCATGTGTACACTGTACTGGTGTATTTTATTAGCATTACGTATGTGTATACATAACTTATTTGACAAGTGTACATATCAGTATATGTGTGTATTGTTGTATATCAAGCATTTTGCCCAGTGTCAGGAACAAATAACATTGATAAAATGTGATGAAAACCTGGTCAAAAGTTAACATAGCAGAGCTAATTTGTATCAATCTATGCCAATACATACATAAGGAATTATATACAGAATACAAATGCAATTCGACTAGTTGCTTGACAGAATAAACTGTTTCACATACAAAATGTTGCTGAATGAGGATGCCATGCTGTTGACAGCAGCGCTCAATAATTATCATGTACTCACCTTGAAAATCAAGTATACTGGCCTCACCTACGGTCACAGTACCTTCATTTTCAAACTTGGCGGCCACAGTAAGCTTTGTGTGCGAACTCAGCTCTATGGAACCGTGACTCTTTATGACACTGATATCGTCACTACTTTCAAAAGATCCTTTAAATTGTACAAAATGTCTTATCATCAGCCTCTGTGCAAAAAATAATCATCTGTGAACTATAAATATTACATTAAACAAAGTATATTCCTTTCAGAAAGGCACCGAATCTACCTAAAATGATATATAATTAGGGATCTGTGGGACCTGACTCCTACAATGAGACATGAAAACAAATTTTTCAAGAATCAAAATGATATCTATAACTAGTACCAAACAATAATTTTTGTAGCCTACCTTTGCCTTCTATGAAAAATGTTATTGTTGACCTAACCAATAAAGTTGCTCGTTTCATGATAATTTGTCCAACACACTTCCATGTAGAATTTGATCCCATCTCAAAGGTTTGATCCTCTATCACCTTTTCCCTTGTTCCAAGTATATTTGCATTGCCGACTACTCCAAACCGAGTCTGCATTATTTTAAAAAAACATTTAAAATGTATTAAATGAATATGAATAAATGTATGAAATTTGAAAATACATCCTATTTAAATCAGCTGGGGCATATCAATCGTAATGGTTAGTCGTGTGGTTTGGTTTGCAATATCAAAATTCCAATCTGCCTAATGACACCTTTAAAACACATCAGAAATCCAGCATTGTAACAAATGTGAAGACTTTCTTAAAAGTTCAAAAACAATGAAAAGACGAAATCACGTCGTCTTGGTTACTGACAAGGAGACTAAGTCTTTGCCCAAATGAAGCACAGCTTCCAGGCAGTGAGTCGCATTGCGGGTTGTTGCGGAAATCAAGGAACTCCATCTGATTACTGAAATTGTCAAGTGACTTTCTTCTTGAGTACGTGTATGAGTGTGTGGTGTGTGTGCGTGTGTCTGTGTGTCTGGGCGTGCGCGTTTATGTGTGTGTTTCATGTATTTCGAAAAAGCAGATCCTGGAAGATAGGTATACGATTTTACTTTCTAGTTCTTTAGACAAAGGACTGATGTGATCACTCTATACGCCGTATGCCATGAGCCGTAGACACCGACTGTTTGAAAATGCTTCAGTAACGTTTGCTGAAAATTGGCAAGATGAAAACTTTGGTCAATACCCCCTGCATGCTAGTTGGATTTTTTGACTGAATCGTTGAAAGTGATATTTTTTGTGATATTTTGAGTGTTTTTAGTCTGTGTCCGTGGGGACTTAAAGGTTTGGTAATGTCCGTGCGTCCGTCCGTGCATCCGTCCGTCCGTTCACGCAGATATCTCAGAGATGCCTGGAGCGATTTCATTCAAATTTGGTACAAGGATTACTTCTTATGTCATACAGATGCACGCTGATTTGTTTTGTGATACGATCCAATATGGCTGCCAGGAGGCCATTTTATTACAATTTTTACATGTATAGAGCCATTACTCAGGCATGTTTCAACCGATTTGATTCAAAGTTGATACAAGGACATTGACCAAAGACATAGAGACGCACGTCAATTTGTTTTGTGATACGATCCAATATGGCTACCCTGCGGCCATTTTATTACACTTTTTCATGTACAGAGCCATAACTCAGGCATATCTCAACCGATTTTATTCAAACTTGGTACAAGGACATTGACCTATGTCATACATATGCACTTCAATTTGTTTTGTGATACAATCCAATATGGCCGCCAGACGGCCATTTTATTACGATTTTTACATGTACAGAGCCATTACTCAAGCATGTTTCAACCGGTTTTATTCAAAGTTGGTACAAGGACATTGACTAATGTCATATATATGTACGTCAATTTGTTTTATGATACGATCCAATATGGCTGCCGTGCGGCCATTTTGTTACAATTCTTTCATGTACAAAGCCGTAACTCAGACATGTATCAACTTATTTTATTCAAACTGGGTACAAGGACATTGACCTATGTCATACATATGCATGTCACTTTGTTTTGTGATGCAATCCGATATGGCCGCCAGGCAGCCATTTTATTACGGTTTTTCATGTACAAAGCCATTACTCAAGCATGTTTCAACCGATTTTATTCAAAGTTGGTACAAGGACATTGACTTATGTCATACACATGCACATTGATTTGTTTTGTGATACGGTCCAATATGGCCGCCATATGACCATTTTGTTACGTTTTTGTCATGTTCGAAACCATAACTCAGACATGTATCAAGTGAATTTATTCAAAAGTATATTACAAACCTAATGAAGGACCTGTAATCAAAGTACCCATTAACAAGGGGGACTCTGTCATCAACGATGACTTGTTTACCCATAAACAGCTGCTGTTCGAATTGCTGCAGCAACTATTTTTGAAAATTTGGCAGAAATATAATCTTGCAAGTATCATCTGTATGTTTTTTTATTTCCTTGATTGAATCATTGCCAGTGCTATTTTGGGGAATTTTTAGGGTTAATATTATAATTTTTAAATTATGTGTACTGCGCATGTACAAGCTTGGGTTTTGTGTTAGGCGATCACCGCCATCTTGTGTCTCATTGGTAAAGTGATTTCTGTTTGGTTATTGCGAGAATTAACATTATTACAGCAAGCGTTGAGACTTCAAGTGTATTTCTGGAAGTATTTCCAGGAGGTATATCGATTTTCGTCATAGTACATCGACGCTAATGTTTTAATACGACGATAATTGTGTAACTACGGGCAATGGTTGTGTGTCACGCAATGTGGGCATGCTGATGTGTCCGTGTAATATACTACTAAGACCTGATTGGGAAATGGCAATCATTCAAATTGAATCTTCATTATTGAATAATGTCTTGTGCACGCTCAGTATTTGTGAAATCAGCATGGGAAACTCACGATGTCAATGTCGATTGGTTCCGCGTCTCATTATAAAAGCCAGCCATCGGCTGCTTGTACGTAAAAATCGCCACTTTGACATGAAATTGAAAACCATGGAACGAAGTGAACAAATCGTTAATCATGAAATAATTACAAAACTTCATTGAATATGCTAATTATCTATTTATTAACTGACACTGCCAAGTGCTTCTCAGTACAATTAGATATCTATTAGATCAATATTTATTGCAGGTATCATCAAATTTGTGGAAGGAATTTTGGGGTTATATTACTAATTACAAAAGTTCAGTAAATATGCAAATGAGCAGATAATTGACATGAAACTCACAATATCATTAAAATGTTCAGAGATTGTCAACTGTGAAAAGTTTTATGAAATTTTGTGCAGTCTTTCTTGATATATGTCGACACTGTCATACGGCTAGTAGTTTTAAAGCACTCACGCTCGTACACTCACTATCATACATCGCATATAAACTTTATCAAAGCAATTAATACATCGCTTAAACTTGTGCAGTGCCAGCATTGGCTTCAGGGTGACGTATGACTCGATTCTGAGTCTGAAGCTAGCTTTACGATGCACAACACTGAACAGCCATTTTGCTATCACGATCGTTCGTAGTTCAAAATACAACGTTGCATGTAGTTGGTGATGAGGTGGAGCGGAAAGATAGACGAATTTAGCAGATCAAAGGAACAGGGTGAGGATTGTATTACCGGTACAGATACTTATATTGCATTTTGAATGTTCAAGGGCAACTCAGTATACTCGGTACAGTAGTTCAGCCTGCATGTTGACTTGGCCACACTCAGCATTTGTAGCTGCTTGTGCTAAACTTCAGATTAACAAACATCAGAGTTACTGAAAGGCAGCACAATGTTGTTGCTCATGTTAATGCTATTTTAGATACCTCGTCTGAGATAATGTGCACTGGAGCTGATTTCATGTTACCATCACTTTTTAATGACAAATGCGGGTTTTCACCGCATAGGCACTAACAAATATTTGTAAACAAAACAAGAACTTTAGGGATTCTGAAATTCTCGTACAAATAATTTTTGTAGATGGTAACAGCCTTTGCAACTAAGTAGAAAACCAGATCTGAACTAAATGAGCTCACGTTGTCTATAACAGGTACATTACATAAGTAGTACGCTTCACAAAACAATCAGATATCTATCTCTCAGAGCTTTATATGTAGCAGGTTTCATCAACTTTCGCGCAGTACTCTCGGAGTTAAATCACTAATTACAAAACTTAATTTAATATTCACATAAGCTGTCTATTTTCTTGACACTGCTCAATTCACTAATTCTGGCACGTTTCATCAAATTTAATGCTGTAATTTCGGAGTAATATCATTAATTACAAAGTTCATTAAATGTGCAAATGAAACCCTAATTAAATTGACACCGCTCAGTGCTTCACCAAATGAGCTATTTATAAAGTTGACATCGCTAAGTGCTTCACGCGTAAATTAGATATTTATCAGTTAGATATCTATTAGATCAATATTTATTGCAGGTATCATCAAATTTGTTGAAGGAATTTCGGGATTATATTACTAATTACAAAAGTTCAGTAAATATGCAAATGAGCAGATAATTGACATGAAACTCACAATATCATCAAAATTTTCAGAGATTGTCAACTGTGAAAAGTTTTATGAAATTTTGTGCAGTCTTTCTTGATATATGTCGACACTGTCATACGGCTAGTAGTTCCAAAGCACTCACGCTCGTACACTCACTATCATACATCGCATATAAACTTTATCAAAGCAATTAATACATCGCTTAAACTTGGCGAAGGACATCCTCGGGGACAATTCTGTCCACCAGCAGAGCTATCAATGCAGGGAGAAAATACGGCTAGTTTGCATTCGGTTCGAACTCACAACATACGGCATCCAGTCGCCAAGCAGGGCCAACAGACAGAACGGCTCGGCCAAATCCCCACTCTCAAAAAGAGTGGTTCAATAACCGGCCTAGGGTGTTACTTTTTTGTGACTGAAACCGCTCAACATGTTGTAGAGTTCTAAAGCACTCACATTCGTACACTCACTATCACAAATCGCACACAAACTTTATCGAAGCAATGAATGCATCGCTTAAACTGGGCGAGAGAAGTCTCAGGGACAATTCTGTCCACCAGTAGAGCTATCAACACAGGGTAGGAAATACGGCTAGTTTTCAATCGGGTTCGAACTCACAACGTACTGCATCCTGTTAAAGTCTCCATAGCAAACAATTATATGAAAAAACGATATTTCATAACTTCATTGATATGTAAGCCATACTAACCAAAATCTGACCAGTTCTTGCAATCAGCATACTGTACCAGTCTACCAATTATGACTTGAATCGGTTCAGCCGTGTGTTGTTATCGTGTAAACAGACAGAAACACACACATTCACACATACACACACGGGCAGACAGACAAAAATGCTACGACATGAGTTCAAGTGTGTAAACATGTGTGCTAATAAGGCAGCAATCGGATTTCATTACACCCGAGGAAAGTTGTCATCATTTGCCAAATCTTTTTTTATTTTAAACATTAAACTTATTATTGACATTTTGTTGTTTGACTCGAGAAATGCAGGATATATTCCAAGATTATAATGTATTTTATATGAACCTGTTATCTGTAAACAAACGTAAATTACATTTTAATGAATATAGATTTATTGTGCATTACTTATCTATCTGTGATTCTTAATTGACAAACTCAAAACTGATTCTGTGTATAGCAATGTGGAGGTAAGCTCCATACCTGCGCTTGATAATTTCCTCGAAAAGTACCAGCAACCCAGTCTAATTGCCCAATATTGTCAAATTTGCTCCTACTTTCCAGCACTCCGCCTCTCATCGTGATATTTGCGGCGATCACATTTGTCACAAAAACGATACTCCCACCATCACTGATCATGGTCATCACTCTCAGTGTGCTACTCGTTGCCGTCATGATGGTTGTCAAGCCACCGCTATTCGACAACATGTCTATAATTGGTTGTGTGATAGACATGTAGGTCACGTTCACTACTGCATTACCAGTCACTGTCACTTCAGCCCATCTGCAATCAGTCACGGTAACAACGCCTCCATCAACCTGAGAATGAAGGAAATAGAGGGCATAAATAAATTGGTGATGTTCAGTCTTGATTGAATATCAACCAAGGCTTGAAAAGAAAGATACACGAACTCTCTGTCATAAGTTTTAAAGTGATGTCTTGTAAGAATTTTAGGGTATCGAGTGCAAGTACATACTGCAAAAATGTATAGCACAAGCCACATGTATTTCATTAAGGTATGCAAGCATTGATCGAGCTGGCTCTAAAAAGACAAATTTCATCGATACCTTGATCTTCCCTTGAGCTGCATTGCACCTGGCCATTTTGACAACCAAGGTTGCCCGCGCTGCACGCTTACCAGCAACCATCTGTTTAAAGCCTCACTGCCAAAGTACACTGTTGCTCTGAGTAGTCGGTCTAAGCCTTGCTGCTTGCATGCATAGTCAGCCAGGCTGCGGAGGCTATCATCACCTTTGATGAAGAGGGATATCTTAAAAATATCTTTACCCAAAACCCGTCTACTACAAACTGTGAAGAGCAGTTTATTGAAATTAAATAGCTGCTCAACCTTATTAGCCTCAGTCCAAGTGTGCTAATTATTTATAAATTCTTAAGCCTTACTCTTAGTTTCCAAAGCCCTTCGTTTGGTAAGGTAAGAGGATTGATAGCATGCGTTCCACCAGTGATATGAATAGCAGATGTCAAATCATAGAATTTCATGATTCCTCCGATATTCGATTGCCCAGCAAGTTGAATGTCCCCAGAAGTGATGATGAGGCTGCCATGATTGTTGAATTCAACAGCCGATTGAAATGATCCGTAGCGTATATCAAGGTCAATTACACCATCATTATCAAGAACTCCATGTCCGTCTGAGGCGTGTCCCAAAGTAATGTTGTGCCCAATTACTTTAAGTGACGCATTTTCCACAATTTTCAATCTTCCATCCAACAAAATGTTCATGCCAGTTGAAACCCATGTTACCCTTCCAGTCACAATAAGGTCTCTTTTCAACACTTTGGTGCTGGTCGTTGACATCTGCATGTCATTCTCTGCAATGATTTTAGCTCCCTTTCCATCTTCGATTGTACCAGCCTTCATAGCTAATATGTCCCTGACCGTAATGTCTCCAATTCCTTCCAAAGTACCTCCATATACCTTTAATATTTCGATGTTTGTTGGTTGGTTTAAGGTGACCTTACCACCGTTAATGGTAATTGTTTTCACTGTCACATTTGAGTTAGTCCCACATATTATTAAAATCCCTCCAGTTACTACTACATTTAGATTGCTTTCACCTGGAAACATGTCTGGTACATACAATAAAAGAGAACCACTGTTCACCTCAAAACTCTCAATTACGGAAGATCTTAAATCGTAATCGTTCCCCTTAACTCGCACTTTTCCTGTCCCTTCAAAGACTACATCAGAATTACTTAAACTATGACCTTCGAGCAGTAGCGAATTGTCCTTGTCAATGAAAAAATATCCCGACAGAATTACGTTGCTTTCAAGAACTAGGCTAGAGCCTTGGCCAGACACTATAAAAACTGATCCAATATTCTTGAAGACGTCCATTTTGAAGTGATATGTCGATGTCTGGTGGCTATACACAACCAACTCTCCATAATTTTCAAGTTTCCCCCAACCATTTAACCCTAAAACGCCATTCATTGCAGTGATAGTAAATCTGCTGCCTTTTTTAATAATAACATCTACATCCTGGTTCCAATAAAGAGTTGACGCAGTGTCCAGCCATACGTCGTTATGAAATTCGACTCGTGCATGTTGAATGTGTTTCCAGATGTTCTTGGTGATGATTGTGTTACCATGTACAACGATGTTCCCGGAGCCTATCAGCTGTCCTCCTTCCCAAATCCAACTCTCTTCTATCACGACATCACCAACAATTTCTAAACAGCTTTTCGCACCAGATGTTATAGAGCTATGGAATATTCTGTCAAAGTGAGAATAATTTTAAATGTATTTGTTACAGATAGATGAAATCCATAGAACCTATCAATATGCTTGATAGGAAAATGCTTCATTACATATCAGCAATATTCCTGCTGTCTTTGAACTATTCTTATTGTTGTTTAGTCGTTTTTGATGACATTCCGCCACTTCTGAGGCATGTGAAGCATGCTTTTGGAATTGTCTCTACGTTTATGGTACCAATTTCTGGTTAGTTGGCGAACTTTTTGCTGAACAATTACTTGGTTTGGAAGGCTGATTAAATTTGGGAAGTATAGGAAACGGTGATTTCGACGATAGTTGATCTCGTGACTCTCACGTGACGGGGAAGTAACTAATTTTAAGTTGCCCTGATTGGTTTGAACCCCTTAAAATGATTTAGTGCATAACTCCTTACTTAATGTAATTAGGCTCAAACCTTTAATCGCTTTAATCTACCATGTCTGCCATTCAATGTTCTTCACATTTGTCAATTAACCAATAAAGGCTTTGACATGGCTAGTATAAACTTTGTAACTTAAATACATCTTATCATTGTTTATTCATCTTTGCAACTTCATTTCAGCTTTTTGCTATTTCCGTGAGTGGTGTAATTTTTAGATGAAGCGGAATTCTGAATAACTTCATTTTGGGGTTTAGCGGTGGAAGTATTCTATGAAAATTGTACAATTTATACTTTCGTCAGTGCTGTCATGGGACACAGAGTATAATGCGCTGGTCTCCGGCACATGCTCTGGCCACTCAGTCTGGCAACTCTGGTAGGTTGCCAGAAATATTGCGTATCAAATTTTGCAGCTACTCATGCAAAATGAAGCCAAAACGGTTAGAATCATTGTTTTCCGTGGTTGCCTTTATAGTGACTGCGTCTACATCTTGAAGCTTATTCAGGGTTGCTGTCGAATTTCCATGCTACTGTACTTTACCAGCGTTTATAAACATTGTTTCTCCATGTTTGTATTGTAATACATGATCCCTGTTTTGTTCAAGCCTGCATTTGTGCCATGATCAATTTCCACATCGCTGAGGTCATCAAGCTCCACATTCAAAGCTACCTCAAGTTTAAAATCGCTTAGAATTTTTACTAGCGACCGAATAGACCCAACGTGTCATGTAGAGAATAACTAATTTTGATTGTGAAGAAGGCGGAAATCTTTGATAGCTCATTTCAATGGCCAGAAAAACATGGCAAAAGGGCTGCTGAATATATCACATTTTGCTTATCCCTCTAAACCTTTATAACAATTATCATATAGCTACATTCACGTGCCTGTGTAAAGCTATGGGAGAAGCGCCCTCGGATCCGTGCATTTTTTTATGTATCACGCCTTCGCTGATCACTGCGTCTCACGCGACCAGACGCAGCACTCAGTAAGACGCAGATACCGGCAAACCGCCATTTTGAAATGTGCTTGTTTTTGGTCTCCCGGAAGTTGTTTATTGCGCACGTCCGCACATAGCGCATCCTTTTTTGTTGTGTGCTTTTTAGTCTAGTCTGGTAGCTGCCAATATTTCAAAACTTGTAAGTATGGTTATTAAGTCCTTGGTGTAATTCTAGCCACGTTCGCATCATTAAACTATGGTAATTTTAGCTTTACTTCCACGTAAAATTGAACAGCCAATGACAGCGCCGCATGGTTCAACCAATCAGGTTTCGTAATTCGATATATGGCGGTTTCCCATTACCTGCCTCTTTGTGCTTGTCACTGAGGCCGGGACCAGCCAAATCACGCCCAGGGCCCGGTGCCCAAAAATGGGCAATCGCGTGCATTTCTGAACTACCTCGATTCTGGTTACTACACGTGTTGCTATCCGCGAACGTTACATTCGTACACAAAGCCAGCGCGAGATTACGTCTGCTCGCTCAGATCGTAGTTGCGCGTGGCGACAGTGGAGCAGCGCTGGTGACATCGGCTTCTATTTCTAAATTCTAGTGAAATCCTTGTATACTAAGTGCGTGCCTGTTCAGTATAAATTACAAGAAATGGACATCACGCTTTTGTCCTTCTTGCACCTCCATTTCAGCCTTGATCTCTGTTGGTCATGTAATAGTACGCATGTTGCTTTGCGCGTTCTAGAATTCTGCAGGTAAACAAATGACATCATTATGTATGTCAATCCGCGATGTGAAGCGGCCATCGTATTTATGAAAAACTGACACAAAATGGCGATGAATTTTTGATATTGCACGCATTTTTATCTCCAAAACAATGTTGACTATTATGTAAACTACATATTTATTATTCCATAAGGTATATGATAAAACCTTTACGGCCCTGATACGGCTTTTGCAGCCCTTGGTCGTACGGCGTACGGGCCCTCGCAGGCTCGGGCCCTTCCGCCGTATGACCTCGGGCTGCAAAAGTCGTATCAGGGCCGTTAAGATTAATATCAAATCTATCAGAAAGGGGTGTTGATGAAAAAAAAATTGACCAAAAATGACAAAAACTGCCTTAACAATACAAATGTGCGAATTTCACAACGATTTGAACAAGTCTAATTGAAGTCACCCTAAGTGAACTACATAGGAAACTTCAAAGCAATCGGCCATGTAGTTTCAGAGCAGATTTTTCTCACAAAAACAGCAAAAAATTCCCCAAAATACAAATATACAAATTTAATCGCAATTTGTAGATACTTGAGAAAGGTTTCCCCAAGTGAACTGCATATGAAACTTGCAGTTTCAGAGGAGAAGGTAATTGTTGACGGACGACGACGGACGACGAAAAATCAGTCTATTTGATAAGCTTTTTGTCGCTACGGCGGAGCTAATAATGGATAGAAAAGGTATTTTCATGCATATCAAAAGGTTACTCAACTACATCAATTATGAAGCTATGCAAAAAACTCTCGCAAGGGATGTCAGCCCAACTACGTTACATATGGAACCTATGCGTAGATGTGTGTACCAAGCTAGAGTTGTGCATAAATATAATGTTTTACCTTGTTCGAAGCAGTCATAACTGCTTCAAATCAATCAAAAGCCCTGTCTTATGATTGTAACTTGATCAACTATCTCAGAAACTACCCTTTCCCTTTACATTTGGATATATCCGTGGTGAAGTTCTAAAGATTCCTTTGCAAAAATGGATGCTATTTGATGAAAAAAGTCATTTTTTTCTTGCACAATATAAAGTCATTGGGAATCCATTCTGTAAAGATAAACCTTGTGTTAAAGTACTGTCTGGTCGCAATTCTCTAATATAAATGTAAACGTACCGTTCAATGTAGATATCTCCTACAAGCTTGACGTTGGCTCTATACAAAATCTTGACTTCAACTATGGAGAAATAACCTTGCTCATCATGTCGTTGTGGCAAAAAAAACACGAGGGAGCTACTACTTTGAGCAGTGAGAATGTTAAGTGACATGCTTGAATTCTTTGTCATTTGTTGTATCTGTAGGGAACTTTGCAAATGAGTTTCAACCGACAAAAGATTGATTAGGTTACTGAATACAGAAACGATTGCAGTCGATGTGGCCTTCAGGGATGTTCCGCGAATAGTGCTGCTGCTTTCAAAAATGTGTTTTCCCCTATAGAATATTAAGACGGATTCTCGGCCAATCATTGTGTTTCCTCGCCAAGTAGACTCTCTAAAGAAACTTATGTCTCCTTGCAGTTCAACATTTCCAGCGCTGATGAAACTAACATAGATTTCATTACCACTGCCTTTTACGTTCATTTCACCTTTGTTAATAAGAGACCCACCATTTTCATTTGAAAATATGGTTTTAGAGGAAGTAAAATTACAGATAGCGTCTTCTGAAATCGTGAGTCCTGAACCGTCTTTGAAATATACTCTGCCCTCCTCGAAAATTGTCAAATATTTTACAGTTACATGAATTCTCTTGAGGCGAAGGTCTTTGAGGTATCGTGATGGGGTTACATTGAACACACCATTCATTATCACATGTCCATCTATCGTGCCCTCTATCAAGCCTCCGTTCCAGTCGAAATCACCATTGAAGATTGCTTTCCCTGTGAGATAAAGGCCATCGTCTGCAGCCAAAATGGTGGAACCATTGACTTCCACCTTGCCATTGACGTAGAATGTTTCTTTAATAAACAGCGTTGCCTCTTCAGTGTGCACAATAAGGGATGATATACTTGCGTATATATTTACTGTAATTTGATAGCCACCGTCTGTAAGACAATTTTTTTCGTTTTTATTCGAAGCCGCAAAAATATTGTCATCGAGATTTGCACGTGACACATTCATTACAATTGGATATGATATTTCTGTCTCTTCACCATCGGGAGTTAAGAAGGAATAAATATTATCTTAATTTAATCTTATACCCTCAAAGGTTGCGATTTTACGAGTATTTTCACTAACTCATTCTGTGAAAGTATAAAATAAAATCATAAGAAAATGCTTCGTTTGTTTCGTGTTAAGACCATACCGGTCTTACGGGATCAATATTAGTTAAAGCGGTAACCAAGTTGTGTTATTTTACAACAAATATTTTTCCTACCAGTATCAATGATGACATGGTCTTTAACTGTTGGTACATGTCCTGTACTCCATTTTGACTTGTCATCCCAGTTTCCACTAACAGGATCTTTCCACCTCACGATGTTTGCTGATGGAGGCTCTGTTGCTGAAGCTAAGACAAAACTTAGCAACCATAAAGTTATGCTTTTGGTCACCTGCAACAAATCACATCTATCACAAACTATATTCTGAAATGCTCTACTTAGCGACTAGAAACTTGCAATTTATATTTCTGCAAAAAGTACTATGGTGAGTTACACAGTGATGATGCCTTGAATAGTGTCGGAGGTTCAAATATTGTTACATGGATTAAAAAAAGGAAAGGCTATGAAATGTTACGCAACTTCTATGTTTGCCAGAACTGATGCTCTCGTATTTTTTATTTAATTGCGCATAGTCAACATGACTTTTACCTTTTTTGCAATCAATACATATATATTATGAACTTATGTTGTAACATGAAGGGGCAGCTCTTCGGTCACAAACCATGAAACCCTGTTTTCTCCATGCAAAAGCTTGATGTAAGGTGATTATTTTCAAATTATCTCCCGTTCACTATTAACTTTATTAACATGCCATTTTCTTTTTTCTCAATAATAACAGTGACTGGGACGAATAAATTGGACTGAAATATTTTGAAATTTCTTCCTTGTGCTGATATATTTATAGGAAAATACCATCCGTAAACAAGAAATCATTGGCCAGAAGTCGTATAATATCGTCATTGAATAGAAAATACGGCTAGTTTTCAATCGGGTTCGAACCCACAACATACGGCATCAGTCGCCTAGCGGAGAGGCAACAGAGAGAACCACTCGGCTAAATCCCCACTCTCAATAAAGAGTGGTTCAATAGCCGGCTAAGTTGTTACATTTTTCTGACTGAGACCGCTCCACACGTTGTAGAGTTCGTGAAGCACTCACGCACCTACGCTCATTATCATACATCGTACACACAAACTTTATCAAAGCGAAGCAATGAATACATCGCTTTAACTGGGCGAACGATAAGCCTCGGGGACAATAAACAGTACACAAGAACACATTACAAGTCAAAGTCATGAAAAGAAAGATATATGGACCTCTGGTAAAATACAACCAAGAAATGATTGCAGGGATTTTGAACGGGAAGGCGTTCAATCCCCATATGTCGCACCAGCCAACTACCAATCTGTATGTTACATACATTACATTCAGCTTGAAACACCATATCTTTTCTCACATATACGTCCCTCCACAAGATCTTTCGCAATTCTACAAGCATATGGTTTTTATGATTTTACCTCGGCAAAGTTATAATAGAAATCCTTACAACTGAAATGTAATATATTTCTATATTTGCTACCATCACAACTCTTCAACATTTTTATTCCTTGTCTTTTTACATGTATCTTTCTTTTGCTTTTTCCATCACATCAAACCAAGTCTTTGGAATAGCCATCCTCGACACTTTTAGTTGTGAAAACAACTTTTTTAACATTTCAAAATCTCAAATAAACTTAAAGGCGATACAAAGGTTCCATTTCTAAAGGATATGCTATTTGAAATAGTCCAGAATCTATAAATTTTTTGAAAAAAGAACGTTTTTTTCTAATTCAATAAAAACGTATTTCCCCGTATGTTTGGTGTTAACCTAATATGAACCGCTCTTTTGTTTCTCGCCTCCAACCAGTTACTCAAAATTTCTTAACAAAAAGTACGTGATTTCTTCGCAATAGAATTAGGTCCAGCTTTGTCTAAATAATAAGAAACCACATATGAACTGAAAATGCTCACGTGTTTCAGTATAAATTGCAGTTGTCTGTGAATTTAAACTTGTGCCATATGTTCGCAACTTCATTGAAAGTGTTATGATCGGCATCATGAACAATATTCGCCACACATTAATTTCAAAGGTCATTAAATATATAAATAAGTAATTAGCTGAAATAAAAATACTAAATTTCTTTGACTGCTGTCATTTTATCACCACTTGATATAGCAAGTGTAATTGCCTTTGGTCAAGTCCCCCAAGCTATATATGCCAAACTGTGAAAGCTCATTAGATAAACGAATTATAAATTAGCTGACATGAGAATGCATAATATCTTTCACTTATACATCATAATTGTCTCATCAATATACCGAGCAAATTTCGTCAGCCGTTTTAGAGTCCTTTCAGTCTTACATCACCAATTGGGAAAGTAGCTAAATCTGCAAATTAGTAACTTGCTGACGTAAAAATGCTAAACAACCTTCATTTATATTTTATCATACTTCTTAAATGTTCAAAGCAGGTTTCATCGACTTTGATGAAGTCAATGAAGATATATCCCTAATTAGAAAAGTTCGTTTAATATGCAAATTTGTAATAAGATGTTTTACATAATTAAAACTGGCTTCGGTAATATAACATCATTGTACCTACAATATACATAGGAAGCTTCGTAAACTTTTGTCAAGTCAATCCAGATATACACCCCTAATAAGGAATGTTGGTTAGATAAGTAAATTAGTGATTAGCTAAAGATCAAAATGCAAAATATCTTAAGTAATGTTATATCGTACTATCTTCAAATTACACATACACGTTTTGTCAACTTTGATTAAGCCAATCCAGTTAATCTCTGATAAGGAAAGTTCGTTGGATATGGAAATTAGAAATTAGATGTTAAAAGAATCTAAACCGACTTTTGGTCATTATAGTTTCTTCAAAACACAGAGCAAGTTTCACCAATTTTGATCATGCCAATCAAGATATATATTCCTAATGAAGCAAATTAGTAATTTGCTATAGTAAAATGTTAAATGACATCTAATAAGCGTCTACCTTAGTACCTTTAATGTTCATTGCAAGTTTTGTTACCTTTGATTGTTCATCCAGGTTTGTATTCCTAATTAGGAAAATTAATTAAATATTGACATTTGGAGATTGCTGGGGTGAAAATGCTTAATGCCTTTAAATAATGTTGTATCATAGGATCTTCCATGTACATAGTAAGTTTCATTGAGATTGGTCAAGTCAATCAAGATTAGGGTTGTTCATAAAATAAGTAAATTAGGAATTGGCTAAACTAAAAATGCTTAATTACTTTCAGTTATGTTAAATAATAGTATCATCGATATACATAATATGTTTTGTCAATTTTGATCCAGTTAATTCAGACATATCCCTAATTAGCAAAGTTCATCAAATATACAAACTAGCAATTGACTTTGATGTCACACCTTTATGTCTTTCATTGGGGAGAAATCATTGTATGATCATCATTTGTAACAAATCTCATCCGATTTTGTGCAGCCGTTCTCACCGTATGTCTGTTTTTCTAAAATCATTAATTATGCAAATAAGAATAAAATATACAAGCTACAACCACTAAAAAACTAATCAGTTCTTGCCATTTTCAAACAGAATGTATTAGATTTGATTCTGATCTGATAAGCCGTTTTTAAGATATTTGGCCCACAGACAGACAGCCTGACAGACACATAGACAGACAGACATCGCTACGACATTAACTCACATGTGTGAACATGTGAGCTAAAAACGAGAGAGCTACCTCAAATTTTATTCATATGAGACTCAAGAATTTCATCCCGACTAATAATGATTCTTGATACCCATCTAAACGTGAGGGCTTTAACCATACATTCCACATCAATCATCATAGATCGTCCTTTTCTAGTTTGTTTATCACAATAGCTAGATAAACTTTTCCCTTTCCCCTTCCATAAAAATTCATAGAAAAGCTTACTAATTTTCTGTAACACATCTTTCGGCATGTCTATCATCAACGCATAGTATAAAATTTTAGAAAGGCCAATCATTAAGTATGGCTGTTTTCCCAAAATTCAAAGAGGTCAAGGCATACTACAAGCCCCTCAAGTGTGTCTGCAGTAAACCAGAGGGATTGTGTTGCACTGCATGCAATGATTCAACTGCTTGTTTGTCCTGATTGCGCGGCACAGTGGCGTGACAAGGGGGACAGCTGTACATGACTAAGGAACGCGTGACCTACCTATCTAAGCCCAAACGCAAAAGTCAACAAAAGGAGCACTGTAATATGCCATGATGACCAGCTCACCTTATTCCAATTGAGCTACCTCAACGGAGGAGGGGGTAGTGCCAAAACCACCAGGGGGCTCGAGCTGTTCACCTGTCCATCTGGCAAAAGAGATGCATGCCAGAGGGGTCAAGGCCCAGACGTATCACACCTTCAACTTGAGAGGTCAGACTGAGTGGACACTGGAGAGGATGGGCCAGAAGTACATCCCCTGTGTAATCATCTGGAATGAGGTCTGCACCGTGCCAAAACCAATTCTGGAGACCTTCCTGGACTGGCTCAATCACAGGGGTGTCCAAATCATCTTCTGCAGTGACAAGGGCCAGTCGTCGCCAATTGCTGGTGAGCTGTCATATGAGTGGCGGCATTAGAAGGCTGACTACTACAAAAAAGAGCGAAGTAAAGGACTTGGCCCCCAAGGCCCTCAAAAGGAGTATCCGCCTCCAGCCTGGCGAAGCCCAGTGTCAAGAAATGTGAAAGGCACTCCCCTGCTGCCGAGGGTGGGATCGGTTTGTTGAGGTCTGTGTGCCAGGTGACCTTATTTTGACCTCGAGACAGAGAGTTCATGACCGAGCACAGGGACTGCTAATTCAGCGCCACAAGGGCCACTTTCAAGACAGCCCTCTGCCCCTCCTGTACCACCCCATTGACAGCCTGCAGCAAAACATACAAGTCACCATCCCAGACACTGACCACAGAAAATAACTGGTTCTGAACAGTCTCATGAATGTCAGCATAGGGGCAATGTAAGCGGACATCAAAACTTGTGACTGGTGCCCATTCTCGACCTTTAAAAGGTCTCGATCGTCGATGACTATCTCCTAAGGTCGCATGTTGCCAACCTGGCCATGTCCTGGGTGGAGCGCATGTACCAGTTCGAACAGGTAGTCTGTCCCCGAAAATGGGTTCCAAGGTCAGACGCCAAACCGAAGAGCAGCTCCGCAAAGCTATTTCAAAGAAGCTCCTAGCATACCTGCGCCAGGACCAAGCCAAGGGGTGAAGGTTTAACCTGAAGATTGATCACGTCCTGCATCGCAATGAGGCCCAAAATAACCACTGTACTGTCTGCAGTATTGAGCTTCTCTACGCTTACCAGCCCAAGGATACCAAACAGTTCAGTGTCCACCGGTCAGGCATGACCAGGGGGCACATGAGTGACAAAATATGGTTGACCTGTCTCGAGTGTATCAGAAACAGAGGGGCAGCAGCTCTCAATGCCTGAGGACCATCACAGTGCACTAATATAAGATCCTCCACCTTCATGACCCATCCTGTAAAGAGTAGAGCACAGGCTCACCAGGCTTGGTCACACAGCGCCAAAGCTGGTAAGTGGTCAAGGACCAGATGGGATCCATAGCCCGGTGACTACTGCCCTCCAACTCACCAGCCAGTTGAAGAGAGCTTTTGCTCATGAAGGCAAATGGGATGATTTGCGGTAACAGAGGGGTTTTTGTCCCCGTTTTAGCCTTTACAGCCTCAGAAGGCTTTTTGCTGGTCAATCACAAGGCTTGCGAGTTCAAGGCCACAGCAACATCTGGCAGCCACAGTACCCACGAGGATGACAACACTCCAGAAGGGAGTCGCATCTCTTGCCCATACTGACGTCAAAAGAGCAGCTCAGCCAACGACCGATTAAATCGCTCTACAATCCCTTGGTCCCATTGGACGTTCATGCACCCACACCTGACTGAGACATCATGTTTTTGCAAGAAGCTCAGTCACTGTGCCCACAAACTCAGGCCCTGGGTCGACCTCAAGCAGTTAAAGCCACTTAAATGGGGAGCTGCATCTATAGATGTGAGAGAGGGCTGAGGCAACCTCTTTGGCTTCTTTGGTGGTCAGAGGCTGAGCAGCCTTGAAGCAGGAAGCAACGCTATTGATGGTAAGAACATACCTGCAGGTGCGCTTGCCTACCTTATCGTGCAGCATAAACAGGAGTTAGGCTTGGTTGACGTCATGTGGTGCGCAAACGTCGAAATTTTGGCCGCGGAATGTGCCATGGAGCTGGCGCATAGATCTGTCAGATGGCTTGCTGAAGTAATGCTGAAGTAACCATGCCTGGGCCACATCTCCAGGTACCGTAGCAGTTCAAGCCTGTCTTGTGATGGCTGCGAGCCCTTTCCAGTAGCCGTTGGGCAGTAGAAGAAGTAAGAAAACTTTGCTGCCTGCTTACTGTCGGCCATTGGGGCACTTAATTGCAAAATATTCAAACAGTTAAGCTTGGTGTCAAGTGCCAGCGGCTACCACAAAAAAAGATAGCTGGACCATCTCACACAACCGTCTGTAAGTGTCTTGGGCTTGAGAGACAAAGAGGAACACAGCAAGTCCAGCAGCAAGTTACTTTGTCACACATACAACTGATTGCAAGTTTCTTGCCCTTGAGAGAAGTAGAAAAAGATGGCAAGAAAAAAAGCAATTAAGTTAGTGGCAAGTCCAGTGCCAAGTATATTGTCCCAATCAAAAGAGAAACACCATGAAGCTGCCAACAAGGCCTGCCACAACATAGATAAATTCCCACTCTTTCTGTCCAGTGCTCAATGTGTTGTACTCTTAAAACTTTGGCTCATCAACCATAAGGGGGACCATGCCCCTCTCTTGCAAAAGAGCTGCAAGTCCTCATCAGTCAAAGACAGCTCCCTCTCTCGACCTCGACTTCTTTGCTCTCTGTCTGTCTTTTCCAGTTTTGGATACGCTGCATCATCTCTGTGTACGCCTCTCTGTCTCAATTGAATTTCTCCGATGCCCTGATATGCCTTTCTCTCTCTGCTTCAAAGGCTTCCCCCTGGCCAATGGATACAGTTTATGGGCAAGTACGTTGCCGCTGCCATGTTTTGCGCTAAAAGAGTGGGATCTTTTGGAATAATGTTTTCCTGCTCAAGCACATCTTTTGTTGCAACAGCTGCTGCCAAATTCCCCCCCCCCGAATTTGATGATTCTGTTCAAGATGGGTGTACCAGGGTCGCCGATCTCTGTCTTCAGTATTTTTTCCATGCCAATCGAGTAAATAACTCAGCCCTGCCACACAAGACCCTTCATACAAAGTGCACGAGCAAGAGGGGAGAAGAAGGATTAGGAACCCAGTGGCCTGATGCATGTGCTACAGCCGGCGGGCGGGCTGGAGGACAAGTGTGCTTATGTTTTGAGTTGCACAAGCCCAGGGTTGTCAAAGGGACCCCGGCCACCCCTAGGAGAATGTAAGAATCATTGTACCAAGTCTGAGAGCTTGCTGTCTCTGGTGCCTCAGGACAACACTCTGGAGGAGCCACACCGATCCTGTGGGTTGCTTTCTTTGCTTTCTCTTGCTTTTTCTGCCGGCTGATTTTTTTTGAAGTGTAATCTTTTTCATCTTCCCTGTGTCTGCAGGCTCCACTGCTAGTGTTTCCATGGTCTGTACTGCAGGGAGAACGACGGCCTGTGGTGCTCAGAAGTGCTCTAATGGTGAGCCCTTTCCATTCCAACAGCTCTGTCAACTTCATTTACAGCTCCTGATCTGGATCCTTGAGAACTTCTGTCAGTGGTCTTGTGGGAGCCATTCTTTCATGAACTCTCCTCTCGCTCTGGAGCCACTCGATGCCGTCGTTGATTTTTGCTAGTTGGGCTTGAGCTCAGGCATCAACTCAGGGGGTTCACCATCGGGACTAGGGGGCTTGGTATTTTGTCTCTCTCTGTATGTACAGCTCCCCTAGATTTTAGTTTGCAAGGGCTAGCTTGTCTTTGTAAACTACATATTTGGGGTTGAGGTCATTCCATTAAGCAATTTTGTGTTCAATCCCTGTATCTTCTCTCTGAGTCTATTGGCTTCTTTTCCAGATTTAGGAGTTGCCTTTCAGCGGGAGTCATGGGTAAGAACTCAAGTATGTAATCGTCGACATCTGAGGCCTCTCCAAGAACATTCGTGATAAATTCTGTCCCCCCCCCTTTCTCAGTTTCATGTATGGTGTGCTAAATCGTAGAGATGCATTTGGTCTTCATATACATACATATATATATATATATATATTTATATATATATATATATATATATATATATATATATATATTTGTATATATTTGTATTTTATATAAATATATATATATTTATGTTTGTATATATTTGTATTATATATATATATACATATTTATATATATATAATACAAACTATCAGACAGTCAAAACTATTAAACTATCATCAGACAGATCACTCAATCAATCATCAATTATCGTGCAATCATCATCTATCTGATGGTTTCAGGAAGCATGACACATAAGAAACAGATATTATTACTTTGTTGTTGAAGTAATTTGTATTTTAAACATATATACATACATATATATATATATATATATATATATATATATATATATATATATATATTTATATATATATATATATATATAGACAAAGACAAACCGATTGCCATCTGTATAGACGTCTAAATCGACAACTCCAAGAACTGATTCGATGATGAAACAACGTCATAATTTGAAACTAGAACAACTGCTGCCAGTATGTGAAGAAAGCAATCCGACTATTCAGAAGGGGATAAATGTTAAGTTCGTCACCCGACGGTGTTTTGATAAAAAGATCTGAATACAAAATGCTCACCGGCGCTGTCACAATAATCTTAAAAGTCGTCGTACTACAAGCACAGGTGGGTTAGTGGTCAACCTCAACGACAAGCAGCTTGATAATAACTCTGTACACCTATTAGGTAGAGGCCTTGGATTCTGTCCCGAGCCCCAGTCTCTTGACAAGAAACGCGTCGTTTACTATTGTGCTTCGTTTACAAGAAAAGTGTGCCTTCTTCATCATTTTTCTACGAAAGACGAATCTGATCAAGAAAGTGCAACCAGTCCGGATTTTCTGAAGGAATATAAACCGAAGAAGAAGTGGACACCAAAACCCGGCACCGACAAATTTGTTGACATGTATTGTTCTACCTTATTAAATGAAGCATATTGCCATGAATCAAAGCATGCTGATCAAATCATCGATAACATTACTTCAGACGAACAGAAATCACTGAATGAACTGTGGAAAGATAAGTCAGTTGTAATCACCAAAGCGGATAAAGGAGGCTCAGTAGTAATACTGAATAGAATTGATTATGAGAAAGAATGTCTTCGACAACTCAGTGACACCGACTTTTATGAGGAGGAACATTCTGATTGCACTCCATCCGTCATTAGTAAATTGAAGGAATACTCGAACATGCTCCTGCGTTATGACATAATTGGCCAGGATATTCACTATGCTCTCTGTAATATTGATGCTACTAAGGAGGCTTACTTCTATATCCTTCCAAAAATACACAAATTAACACAAGATGAACTCAACAACCATGTAATACCACCTGGAAGACCAATTTGTAGTCACATAAACAGCCCCTGTAGGCCTACTGCCTTATGGTTGGATCATATTTTAACACCCGTGGAGGCGAAATATTGTGGAGTTGATGTGGTGAAAGATACAACTGAATTTCTTGCCCATCTTGAAGAGTTCAACAGTATTCATGCCCCTCTACCAGACATTTTGTTGATTATCACCATGGATGTTCGCAGTTTGTACACAAATATACCTCACAGCGATGGACTCACCGCCTTGAACGATGCTCTACAACACCATTCCGTGTATAATAAAATCGAAATCGAGATTATCCTTCAAATCGTCTTGTATATTCCCAGTAACAATCATTTCTCATTTCTGGACAGACATTTTCGCCAAGTTCAGGGTACGGCCATGGGCATTCCATTCGCAGTGAAATATGCAAATATTTTCATGGCATGGTTCAGGAAGACATTTCTCCTCAAACTCCCTTTATATGATCCCCTATGGCACAAGAGATTCGTGGATGATTTAATTGAATTATGGTATCGGAGCAGAGATACGATTGAACAGTTCATACAGATTGTTAACACTGTCCATCCATCAATTAAATTCGACGTAGAGTTCAGCAAGGAGGAACGAGCGTTCTTGGATGTACGCGTCATACGCCATGGTGACAGATTAGAAACCAATCTATACATCAAACCAACGGACTCTGGAACATACCTATCTCCACATTTCTGCCACCCGAGACATATTTTCCGATCAGTACCTTATAGTCAGGCAATACGCATTCGCCGTATTTGTTAGATGAGTGGTCTGAACATCAACTTCATTCTCTCAAGATCAAATTAATTTCATCCGGATACAAACAAGAGGACATTCAACCGATTATAAACAAAGTCAATAAACTAGATCGCCAGCGTTTACTGCAATACAAAACAAAAATAGCGGAATACTGATTGACGTACGTCACTGACTACAACCCATTGGGCCCCGATGTGAAAAAAATGATGGCACAACATCACAAGATACTAATGAAATCGGCTACAATGAAAAGAGTTATGCCTTCACCTCCGCTATTAGCATATCGTCGCTGCAGGAATTTGGGAGACATCCTTGTCCACAATAAATCACAGAACTTCTTACACCAAACTTTATCTCACCCTTGCAATGCTACCCGTTGCATTAATTGTAACTATATGATAACCACTGATACCTTTACTAGCAAAGTAACGGGAGAACGATTCAAAGTGAAAGGCAGCCTATCATGTACGTCATCATGGGTAATTTACTCGATCGTCTGCAGAAAATGTCAACTATTGTACATTGGACAAACACGGAATATGGTCAAACAAAGACTTTCCTGCCACCGAAGCTGTATCCGTAGATGACAGTATAACACTAGCCCACTTGTAGCACCACACTTCAATGAATCTGGACATTCGAACAGTGATTTCGCGGTTGTCGTCATCGAACAAATCACAAACAAAGACCCCGTCATGTTGGATTCTAAAGAGACATTTTGGATAAAGAAGTTGAAAACAATGTATCAGATGGCTTGAACACCGAAACCCGTCTGTCCTTTTAACTGTCATCCTTCATTCACAAGTTCCTTTCCATTGTTGCATTTACACCTGTTTTTGCATCGACTGTTCTGATAACAATTTGCATAATTGATTTTGCATACTTGGCACTTTCAAACCCAAACAGTGACACATGTACTTGAGTTCTCCAGATGGACCTGATGATGCCCTGTAAGCAGGGCGAAAGCTAGTCACCGTGAAAGCCTTTTTGTGTCTTGTTGAGACCATCCTCACTTCCGATTTTTGATTTATATGCCCATCTGAGAAGGCTCGATAGGGGTATCTCATTCTGATGCGCTGGAAACCCGTAAGTTTCTGCATACAAGTGCTTATCCATCGAGGGAAAATGCACAACATCGAAAACTTAGAGTGCCTTAAGAATTAGCATAAAAGAAGTTCATACCTGTGAATATTGGTACTGAGTAGCAGAAGATATTGACATTCTCAATTCTCACCGAGACGAAAGGCTGATGAGGTGCGTCGCATTGTGATGAACTGACCAAACAAGTCGAGTTTTATGGATCCATTGCCCACTAAATTGGTCAAAGCCTGTATTTCTTCATTGCTCCCTGTTTTTCTCGAAATTATTAATCTTTCGTTGTCAACAGGGAAATTTCCTGATCGACTGAAACTGTCAATGGTCACTCCAATTCTGAAGAAAGCATCATCGGATCAGGATGTTTTAAACAATTATCAACCAGTGTCAAATTTATCATTTATATCAAAGATTAAAGGGAAAGTCGTTGCGGCCCGATTACAGAGCCATGAGAATGTCAATAATTTACATGTACCTCGTCAATCTGCATATAGAAAATATCATAGTACTCAGACCGCTCTACTCCATTTACATGATGATATCGCTTGTACCATTGACCAACAGAAAGTTGTTTTGCTTGTCAGGCTTGATTTGACGGCAGCCTTCGATACTGTTTGTCACGATCTTTTGTTACATAAACTTCGTTCAATTGGCATTATTGGAAATGTGCTTTCACGGTGTTCTACTTATCTCTCGAACCGTGATTAGTGTGTAGTTCTCAATGGTGCTGTGTCCGCCACCAAACAATTGGAATGTGGGGTCCCCCAGGGGAGTGTACTCGGTCTCATTTTCTTTATTTATACACATCATCATTAGCTAAAGTGCTCACTGATCGCGATGTCTCATATCAATTGTATGCGGATGATACGGGGATTTACATATCGTTTGACGTTCTTAACTCTGCACCCGCCATTGCTCAGATATCTGATTGTATCAGGGATGTGCAGTGTTGGATGTTGAGTCACCGTTTGAAGATGAATGACAGTAAGACGGAGATCATCTGCTTTGGTACGAGGCATTCCCTTTCCCGTCTCGGGACTGTGGATGTTGCAATAGGTGGCTCCCTCGTGAATTCGGCGCCAGTAGAAAAAAAATCTTGGTGTTCTTCTCGATAGCCAATTGACGATGGAGTGGCATGTGACATCTACGTGCAGGAGTGCATACTTCCATTTACGGAATATAGCTCGCATCTGTAAATTTCTCCCAGGTGTGTCACTTGAAAGGCTCATTCATGCTTTCGTTTTTTCTAAGTTGGACTATTGCAATGTGTTGTTTCTTGGGCTTACTTTATGGTCACTACAGAAACTACAGCTTAATCAAAAATAGTGCCTATTGTCTGGCTGCTTCAAGTATGATCACATGTCTCCAGTTTTAAGATAACTTTACTGGCTCCCAATCGAGCGTAGGATTGAGTTCAAAGTCTTACTATTGGTTTTTAAGGCACCTCATGGTCTTGGGCCTATCTATATGATTGGTCTTTTACCAACGAGGAGTACTTCGCGCTGTCTGCGTTCTTCAGATTGCTTGAGGTTCCATTCACGAGGTCTTCTTTCATTTACAAACAGGCCTTCAGCCATGTCGCTCCGCGTTTACCAGCTGATATTAGAATGTGCAATACCGTTGATTGTTTTAAGAAACGTCTGAAAACGCATCTTTTTCGCAAAGCTTTTAATTATTTGTCTTTTTAAGATTTTCAAAATTTTCCTGTGCCTGTTTTGAGTGTCAAGAGTTTTTTATCATTCGTGAATCGTTTAGAGCATTTTATGGATTTACGGTATAAAAAATAAAGATCACTGTTATTATTATTATTATTATTATTATTATTATTATTACAAGTTAAGGGGCTATAAGTATTATATAGAAATCTAATAACAGTCCATTGAAGCTGTGGGAATTCTTAAAAAGAGATGTTGTTTATTTTAATTTTGTCAATAGGGTTGACTTCTAATTGTCGTACGTGTAGCACAGAATTATGTATCATACTGTACGGAGAGGGGGGGATATCATTAAGCCAAGGGGTAATGCTTGTCGGAAAATTGACACTAAGCAGTTTAAGCGATACCAGCAGGCCTATACTTTTCATTTTGTGCGAACTTTATGGATGCAAGTTAGTTCTCAGACCCCCCCCCCCTCTAACTTAACTGACCTAAAACTGAAAAACATTTCGGACACGTGTCCTGTACTAATTCTTTTATAGGCCTAAGCGTACCAATGTACCATGTACAAGGGATTCATTCTGATGTACCGGTATAGTTTAACACTTATTCAGACTTACCTCGTAAGCTTCATAATGGCATTGCAGAATAATCATTTTTCTAAATTTCTCATGTTTCGTCCTGCCAGTTTAGTCTGGCAGAGACCCTGCGCGCGATTCGCGTTCTTCCCTGTTGGAACACGCGCGCGCCCTTCAGAGACGAGACGCGAATCCAAGAAAATGTGCATTTTAGTCTACGTGCGTGCGCGTGATCGTGATAGTATAGAACGTCTCCGATCTCGTGCTATCGTGTCGTTAGCTTTCAAAATGATGGAATGGTGACAGAAACTGGAATTACTGCAGAGAATAGTTTTCATGATATCACATGTGAGTGTCTAAGGTACCAAGAAGGATGTTTAGGAAATCCTTTCAGAAAGTTCACGCCGCCTGGGGCTAAGCTTATAAGCTTACGTAACTGCAGCTAAACGGTACTTCTATTGTACACAGCCGGAACATATGCGATGGAATTTTGCGTTTCACGTCATTCAATCATTCAGATGGAATGCCGCCCTTCTCTAAACTTTGGAAAAAACAGGGTGACAGACTTTGGGAAGCTAACTCTTGTATAACAATGACGTAATTTAATGAGAAGACATTTGTATTCGAGCATGGCTACAGTACAGTTTTTGATTCGAAAACTCTCATCATGGCGGATTCACTGAAACAATCAGTTCTCAACAATCCAGAGGGTGAGTCGAACTTTTTCCTATGTCCATGTAGCAGTTGTTCAAAAATAAGCGTATCCACAGGCCTTTGGCGAATCAATAAATGCGTTTTCCACCGAGCTGAAAGGTAGAAAGATTAATTATTTTGTAGCATGTCAATAGTTTGATATGACTATCGCCTTTTACAATAATACTGGCTATTCCATTGAACACTCTGATAAAGGTCAAAATCTTATTCCCCAGGTTGATATACATATGTAGAGATTTTTATAGAAACTATTCCATAGCTATTTACATTTCTTTATCACACTTTACGGTTTTGCGGTTTCCTGTTTTGTGTTAGCTGATTAGCCGGCACACGCTAAAACGACTACTCTTTGCGTTTTTTTTCATTGTGAGTTGGCACACGCCAAAACGATTTAGTCTATTGCGCTCGTATTTCTGGGGACGTTAAGTCTCACTGTTTACCTCCGGTTGGTCAGCAACCGCAGTTTAATTGACAGCCGATTCTTTACATTTAGGGTAAATTGTTGCAATAAGTGTTTCCTACGACGTTCGCACAATTGAGAGCCCTGTGAAACATTTATCTTGTATTATTATACACCTACTGCCGTAACCTATGGGAGTTTGACCGTCCAATAACTTTTTGTATTTTGTATAGTACGCGGAGTCCCGAATACGGGAGACGCGAGACGCGCCTGTTTGACCTTTGACCTTGCGATTATCGGATGTAAACAAATTATTTTACGGTGAGTTATAAACATAATAACAACTTCCACCAAAATGTATTCGTAGAATAAGGTTTACAACACGCTAAACACAACTGAGTCTAAATGCAATTGATTTTTATTTTAAAAAATTAATTAAATTGAAAACATTCAGCGAAGTTCGCTTGTACTGCACTGAAAATTAATTGGCTTCGTGCCAACGCAAGGGACTTGTACTACGAAGCAGTAGATCGCGCGCGTTGGACACTCATATCGCGCGTGCAGCATCCCTCAAAATTTACCATAGAACAAGTTTATACGGACGATTAATGGAGGGAGGTGTATAGTAATAGGGTTATACACAAAATACGGCCCTTTATGGACTCAGGCTCAGTGAGTGACGTATTGGACTCGCCTTCGGCTCATCCAATACGTCACTCACTGAGCCGTCGTCCATACAGGGCCGTATTTTGTGAATAACCCTATAATATTCCCCCCTTGTCTTGACCTGCTGGTATGGGTTTTAAAAAAGTGTTAAAGGTATACAGACACCATGTTCAAATTTAACCGTTGCCACCATGGAAAGGGATCTAGCTAATCATAGAGTTTACGGGGTCACGCCAGGTCACACAAAAAAAAATGCACCACTACATGGTCATAATTTTACTATAGCAATCAGAAATAATTTTTCTTCCTGGAATGAGGCGAAGAAATCAAAAGAAATTATTTTAAAATGAATATTGATACGCCATTCATTGTAAATCAAGTGAATCATGTTTTAAATAAAAAAACTGTGCGCTACTGTTACTGCTTGTGATAAATAACGGTACATTAAGTACTAAAGGGAATTGTTTTCATAAAATTAATTTGAGATCCTAGTAGAATTAATTTTATCACATAAAATTAATTTGAATGCATAAACTGAATTCGATGAATGCATAGTAAGTTAGTAATATACTATATAACACTTATTGGGGATGACTGCATGAAAAAAAATTAAAAATGCTTGAAAAATCATTGCTGGTCTATATAAAATTAATTCTAACACACTAGCATTAACGGAAAACATAAATTTGACCAGAATGGCCAGAATATACATTCCACCTGCGTCTTCAATTTATGGAGTTTCTTTGTACAGTAAATTTCTGTATCAGAGGACGCAGAGTCCAATAACTTTGACGCAGAGTACAATAACTTTTGGTGTTATTGGATGCTATTTGACCTTTGACCTCAAAACACCATTAAGTCAATAAATCCCGGTATTTTGGGAATAATCTTATATTATTCTTCCTAGAATGAAGGCAAAGAAATTACAATTATTATTATTATAGAACACATGTTAAGAGTTGTTAATTAGAAAGCAATAAAAAAATAAGAAACAATGAATTATGTCTTAAGGTGGCTTGCTGGTAAGAAAAAATGAAATCAGGATTTTTCTGAAAATTTGTACAGATGTCAAGCTGGGGTAGATATGTTAAATAGCAAAATAAAAAAATATGGTCCGCATGCAAATTTTGGAGATATGGCGCCCTCTATATTGTCCCGCTAAAACATCTAGCTGAAATTGGTTAAAATATTGTATTATTCGATTAACTAATGTTATTGAATAATAAAACTGAAATAAAGTAAAAACAATTTGACAGATTTTATACAACACAAGTCCCCGCATTGTAATATATTAGTTTTGTGGTCTACTTTTAAAAATATCAGAAAATATATCAACGTTTCCATGAATAGTGCTTTTATAAAAAGAGCAAAGTTTGGCCAAATTTTGATATTTCCATTACAAATATCATGATCTGAAATCTACGTTTTCTTTAAACTCTCGTAAATTAAGCCCAACAATATATAGATTTCGAATCAAACGAAAAAAATGGGGATCACCGCACAATTTTTTAAGATATGGGCATTTTTAATACCAAAAATGCTACACTGACGCGCCCTCTAGCGACAGATCCCTGTTTAGTTTGATATATTCGAAACTTTTTAATAGGTATTAAATAAAGTTTAGCTCACTTAAATACTGCAAATAATCCCACATTTGTCACACTTAAAACGGGCCTGTTACACAGAGTTTGCTATCTTGGTGTGAACTGTTTTGACAAACCAGATTTGAAAGTCGCACTGCAAATAATTGTATGCTATATCGCGACAAAAAGACCACTTCCGGAAAGAACGCTCGCGGAAAGAACGTTCGTACGCGTGCGCAGATACGAAGCGCAGTACGAATATTCGCGTTACCCGCAAGCTACGTTAAATAAAAAACTGTGGTTAACAAAATGGTTACCATGGCAACATAAAACAAAATGAACATAGAGTTCATGCTGTGATAAATGCACTTAGGAGAGCATTTGCATAGTATCTGGGATTACTTTTAATGGAATTCGGAAAAAAAATTGAATTTTAAAACGCAAATATGTTACTTTGGGAACACAGGGCAGTAAAATGGATATCATATTTTGTCTTTCTAACCCAAAATAACCCTTTGGTATAATATTTCTGTTGATTACTGGATTTTTAACTGGATATTTGGTCTTTCTAACCCCAAAATATCCCTCTGATATAACACATTCTGTTGATTACTGGATTTTAGGTGGAATCTTTGAAAAACTGGTAATTTTTACTCCTGAATGGTTGCCATGGAAACATCTCACAGTAAAATGCGTGTGATTTTTTTGGTATGCTAACCAGAAAAACCCTTATGATCAATCTTTTTACATCAATCAATAGTTCTCTAATAGAAATTAGGGAAAAAGTGACATTTCTGATCCCAAAATAGTTACCATGGCAACTCGAAACATTAAAATGAGTCTGGTTTTTGTGTTCTCTCACCCGAACTCCCCCACTAGATAATTTTTATATCAACCAAAGTAACTTTTCATGGGAAATTAGAAAAACTGACATTTTTCAACCCCTAAAATGGTTACCATGGCAACATGGGGCAATAAAATGGATATCAAATTTGGTCTTTTTGGCCCAAAATACCCCTATGCTGAAATTTCCACAGAAGTTGAACCTATTATTATTCACGTTATTATTTCTATATAATACTTATATTAATAATTATTATTATTATTACAAGTTGAGGGGCTATAAGTATTATATAACAATCTAATAACAGTTCATTGAAGCTGTGGAAATTCTAAAAAAGAGGTGTTGTTTATTTTAATTTTGTCAATAGGGGTGACTTCTAATTGTCGTGCAGAATTATGCATCATACTGTACGGAGACAGGGGGATATCATTAAACCAAAAGGTAATGCTTGTCGGAAAAGTGACACTAAGCAGTTTAAAGTTATACAGTCACCAGTAATCTAAATATGCCCATATATGGTCAAAGGGGCGTTCCTTGGTATTCAAAATACCCATGTGAAGGCGCTGTTTTTAAAAAGCGGCCACCCGCTTAAAATCTGTGATTGGTTAGAGTTTCTCTTTCCCTGATAACTGAGGCAAAATTGGAACAGGTGACAATATACCTTTAAGCAATACCAGCAGGTATTGACGCGACGCGAATCGCGACGCGATCCCAGGGTCTGGACGTTCTTGCAAGCGACCGGTCGGATTTCAGCCTGATCCGGATACTTTATGGAACTCCACACATCCGTTAATCAAAAAAAATGGCAAGTACCATAGCCAAATAAAATTAAAAATGAAAAATAAAAACATACATCGTATTAATAGGTCTACCAGCTAGTATATATTCTCTCCTCCCAGTTAGATAGATGTTTCTTTTGACGTCACTACCCTTATGAATATTCATATACTTGCAAAAACCGAAGGTCGCTGTCTGGCAGCTCACATGCACAGCGTAGCGTGACAGGCCCATCGTTGCGTGGGCGCGCGCGCACAAAACAAGGCACAACAATATAGCGACTGTGGAGAGTCTATGCCAGTGCAGCTGACAATATGAGCATGCGCAATTGAGTGTACGTATATGCGCGTGAACGTGCAGTCTGGAACTTCTTCGTCTCCTGCGAGTCGTTGAGCTTTAAAATGTTGTGCAAGTTGACAGAAACTGGAATTACTGCAGAAAATACTTTTCAGGACAACACATTCGAGTCTCTAAGGTAACAAGTAGGACGTTTAGGAAATCCTTTCAGAAAGTTCATGCCGTCTGTAGCCATTTTGTGGAGTATAAGCTTATACCGTACCTGGAGCGTTTACAGTATTTCTACTGTACATATTGCCGGATAATATGCGATGGAATTTCGCGTTTCACGTCGTTCAATCATTCAGATGGAAACGCCGCCCTTCTCCAAACTTTAAAAAAAATAGGGTGATAGACTTTTGAATGCTAACTCTTGTAAAACAATGACGTAATTTAATGAGAAGACGTTTGTATTCGAGCACGGCTACAGTTTTTGATTCGAGAACTCTCATCATGGACCGTGGTTATATTCAACAATCGAGAGGCTAGGGTGAGTCGAACTTTTTCCTATGTCCATGTAGCAGTTGTTCAAAAATAAGCGAATCCACAGGCCTTTGGCGAATCAATAAATGCGTTTTTCACCAAGCTGAAAGGTGGAAAGATTCATTATTTTTGCCACATGTCAATAGTTTGATATGACTATCGCCTTTTACAATAATACTGGCTATTCCATTGTGCTATAGGCCCCAGTTGACACACATGTGTAGAGATTCTTATAGAAACTATTCCGTAGCTATTTACATTTCTTTATCGCTCTTTGCGGTTTTGCATTTTCCTGTTTTTTGTTAGCCGATTAGCCGGCACATGCCAAAACGACTAGTCTTTGCAGTTTTCTATAAGTGAGTTTGCACACGCCAAACGATTAGTCTATTGCGCTAGTATTTCTGGGCACGTTTAGTCTCACTGTTTACCTCCGGTTGGTTAGCAACCGCTGTTTAATTGACAGCCGATTCTTTATATTAGGGTAAATTGTTGCAATAAGTGTTTCCTACGACGTTCGCACAAGTGAGAAATAGGGCAAAATTCATTGAGAGTTGGTGTTTGTTTAATTTTCTTTACAACCAGGGCAGTATTAAACACGAAACATTTAACTTGTAATATTTCCCCCTTGTCTTGGCCTGCTGGGTTTTAAAAAAGTGTTTAAAGGTATACAGGCACTATGTTCAAATTTAGCCGTTGTTACCATGGAAAGGGGAGATCTAGCTAATCATAGAGTATATGGGGTCACGCCAGGTCACACAAAAAATAATGTACCACTACATGGTCATAATTTTACTTTAGTTAAACAATCAGAAATAATTTGTCTTCATTATTCTTCCTGGAATGAGGCAAAGAAATCATAATAAATGATTTTAAAATGAATATTAATACGTCGTTAATTATGAATCCATAAAATGAATATGTACCAGTGAATCATGTTTTCAGTTTTTAAAAAAATGGGCGCTACTGTTACTGCTTGTGATAAATAATGGTACATTGGGTGCTGAGGGGAATTGGGTTCATAATATTAATTTGAGATACTAGTAGAATTAATTTTAGCACGTAAAATTAATTTGAAGGCATAAACTTAATTCAATGAATGCATAATAAGTTAGTACTATACTATATAACACTTATTTGGGTTGACTGCATGAAACAAAATTAAAAATGCTTGAAAAATTATTTCTGGTCTAATTCCCACACACTAAAATTAACGAAAAGCATAATTTTGACCAGAATGGCCCCAGTATACATTATCTTTATTATTCTTCCTAGCTGGAGGCAAAGAAATTACAATTATTATTATTATAGAACAAATGTTAAAAGTTGTAACTTAGAAATCAATGAAATAAATAAAAAAACAGCGACATATGGCTTAAATTAAAAAATTGTTACCATGGCAACATAAAACAAAAATGAACATGGAGTTCATGCTTTGATAAATACACTTAGGAGAGCATTTGCATAGTAACTGGGATAACATTTAATGGAATTTGGAAAAAAAATTGAAATTTTAAAACATAAATAGGTTACTATGGAAACATAGGGCAGTAAAATTGGATATCATATCATATCTTTCTAACCCAAAATAACCGTTTGTTATAATATTTCTTTTGATTACTGGATTTTTACACTGGATATTTAGTCTTTCTAACCCAAAATATCCCTTTGATATAACACTTTCTGTTGATTACTGGATTTTAGGTGGAATGTTTGAAAAACTGGTAATTTTTACTCCTGAATGGTTGCCATGGAAACATCTCACCTTTAAATCGTGTGATTTTTTTGGTGTGGTAATCAGAAAAACCCTTATGATCACTTTTTTTACATCAATCAATAGTTATTTTATAGGAATTAGGGAAAAAGTCACATTTTCATCCCAAAATTGTTACCATGACAACTTGAAACATTAAAATTAGTCTGGTTTTTGTGTTCTCTTACCCGAACTCCCCAAGGTAATAATTTTCATATCAATCAAAGTAATTTTTCATGAGATATTAGAAAAACTGACATTTTCAACCCCTAAAATGGTTACCATGGAAACATGGGGCAGTGAAATCGATATCATATTTGGTCTTTTCGACCCAAAATATCCCTATGGTGAAATTTTCAGGGAAATTGAACCTATTATTATTCGCGTTATTATTTCTATATAATACTTATATTAATTATTATTATTATTAATAATATTGTTCGACAGCATTCCCGTGCACGGCAGGCGATTTCGTTTCTTTCTCTTCTTTTGCAAAGCAAATATTTTTTTAAATTAATAACTTGGAGTACTTGTAGAGAATAAAGAACTATACAAAAACAAAATACAAACAGGTGTAAGCTGAGCTGGACTGGAAGATTGCGGTAGAAACGCGGTAGATCTGACCGGCGTAGCGTTATTTGGCAACTGATACACTGCTTGTGATATGATGGGTTAAATGTTTACAGGGAAAGGACCATCTACCATACATCTGCCATGCATAAACAAAACGGTTTTTTTCCCCTTAGCAATTATCTCTTGTTTCGTAGAACAAGAAAGTTCATAAGCATGCGCACAGTATATGCTTTAGCAGCATGCGCAGATCACCGCGCGCAGAGGCGCCGGCTTTAAGGTCTTCGTACGTGATTGAGAAACGTTCGTACTTTCCAGAATGCTTGAAATATCAGTATTTGGTGTGAAGATACCAAAAAATGCCTCGCTACATTTTTCAGCTAATGGTGAGAATTATAATAACATTGCAATTGTCATTCTAGTTCGACTGGGGTGAATCTTTAACCTTTACAGTCATTTTACCTGAAAGTAGCTCCGCGTATGCTTGTCTTTCTATTCGTAACTGATAACTGCTGTCTGCGAGACCTGCATGCAGTTTTTGTCTTAAACCAAAAATTCAGTAAGTTCTAACGCCTGGCTGTCAAATACTGCAATATTTCTGGTAGTCAAAGTTTTTTATTATCTGCCACATATCCTTTAGGGAGCCGTCATTATTTACGGCCTTGGCGTCGGATGAATCTCAGGGCGGTAATCAAAAAAATCGAAAGCTACAGGGGTTGCTCAAAATGTGGGGAGAAAGAAAGGGTCATTCAATTTATTCTGCTAAATATATTGAAACATCTCGCAGATTGTACCATGGCAAACATCAATTAATCAACATTTTTGATTTCGTGCTTTCCTCTCATGGGGTGTTCTAACAGTATTCCTTTAAAAAACAAATTGAAAACATCTCTCAGATTGCACCTGACTGCACCATTACACACAGCAATTTCTATAAATTTCCCAAGCCGCAGAGGGGATATCCCCTAACAACAGTTTCGGCTTTAGCCTCTCAAGTGTCCCCCTCTTGTACTTCAAATTCTGCCCTGTCAGATATCCTAGTAAAAATCATGTTATGATACCCATCCAAATTAAACAGTAATATATGATTAGATACGGGCTACAGGGGAGCTTTTATATCTATATTTTGTTGTGACTTTGAATTTCATTTTGTTGGTTTCATCCTTTTCAACCGTCATAAGATAACTGATTTTGATCTAGCAGGGTAAACAAGGATTTGAAAGGTCTTTAGTTTTGATTTAATCACTCTTGTAAATTGTATAAATACATGTATTGATATTTAACTTTTCTAAGGGGTCAGTCAAAATTTCTGCATTAGAGACGGGGTTACTCAAATCTGTGATGGTTAACAGCGGGATTACTCGAAATTTAACATGAAAGTCCTTCGACCCTACACCCTCTCCCCGACGTAAATTACGACTACTCCATTACAGGCAAGACGAAGTCAGTCTGGACCCCGTTGTGTAACATGATTAAATAAATGTAATCACTTAATTTTTTATTAGTTGAAAATTCAAAATAACCCGCTCAAAAAGGATAGTATGCCACAATCTCATCACTCAAACCAATGTACCTTCACAGATGCCTCAATTTAATAGATCATTTCGACAATATGATGTGGAGATCATGGTCCAATTTTATGATCATTTCCACTATAGGAGTTGCCAATTACATAGTTGTCTACACTTCGAAAATCTGAACGAGCGGAGCTACCATTCATGGCAGTCAGTGAAGACAAACCATTCTGAAGATTTACTTTGTGAAGATGTTACGTTGACATGTCTCAGAACATGTGCTAAATCATAGACAGTAGAGGGGGAACTGGTGCCAGTGGCTAAATAGTGTCTACCAAGTTCGTTTTCACGATGATAAGTTTGTATTTTTTTTCTTCTTTTTTGAATATTGCCATAACATTACTGAACGAACCGGGGAAACGAAGGCTATGCCATACGGGTATGGCTGTACCTAAGGCCGAACCAAACAAATTGTGCTGTTCCGATAACCAGACCTACCCTATTTTTTACCTGCCGACCCTAAAGATTTTAGAGCTACGTAAACAGGGAAGTAGAAAAAGAGAAAGAAAAAACCCGTAAAATCACGCGTTCGTTACCTCGCGTTTGATTTTTGCTTGAACGAGGATGTCTTTTATGTTTTCATTCCTTTTATATGTAGGATACGTTTTTCCTGGAAATGTTTTGGTCAGTGTTTGACGACCTGAACCCCTGAGAAATGCATATATAAAAATAAAAAATATTTTGGGAAAAAATCCCTGCTTACCTACATGTATCTACCCCATTATTGAAAACCATGTTATCGGAACAGCACAATTTGGGGTTTTGGGGGGTTTGTTTTGTTTGGTTTTGTTTGTTTTTTTTGTTGTTGTTTTTTGCCTATGCCCGAGCTAGATTTGAGAGCAAATAGATTACGCACACAATGCTGTAACTCATTTTGCAGAGTCATACCCAAAACACACCCACCTAAACTCGGTGTGCCTAAACCTGGCCGGCCTTTTAGAGCTTGGGTTTAACAGTATACATATGTTATATCTCTTGCTGAAACAAATACATTAATCATTGTAGCTATCGGCTAACCAGTACTCCACAAAGCAGCATTCAGGTTGGAATATTTTGTTTTATGACAAAAATAGCAAGGCGGACTTTTTTGTGAGTACAAAAATTCCTTTTTTGTTTTTGTTTTTTTAACACTTTGGCAACAAACGTAGGTATCGAGACATGGAGAGCCTTTGACACTTGCAAAGCTTCAAGTTAACAAGGATGCCAAAACTATGGATAAGATCTTAGGTTTTGGGTAGACGTGTTCGGTACCTGGCGGACCAAGTCTTAATGTCGAATACTTTTTTCTACCGTGCACACAGCCCTACTGTATACGTGAAGCACCGATGTATGAGTACTATAGAAGTTATAGGTGGCATCCAGCATGCATTATAAGGGAAGCGGAGGATTAATTAGAGACCGGGTTTGAACTGAACAGTTGTTTAAAGTTCCATAAGCTGTATCTTTTGTGGTTTTTTTCAGGACTTTTGTTTTGTGGTTTCCCCTACACTTTCAGCATTGAATCCCGAAACTGTAATTTAACGCTAAGTTTTTAGCATATCAACACAACCTCTACTAGTATAATCTCCACTGTTATTGTTGAAAATTGTATTCAAGTCCGGACTAGAATTCATTTGTAAACAATAAACAATGATCACTACACACATACAAGCTGTGTTGACAAACAGTTACTCGAAATTTCAGCATGAAAAACGGATTAGGGTCAGACACGGTAGTTAAAGGTATGGCAATCGATCCCAGGGCCTAGGAGTGGCACATGTAAAACAGTGTGTATCTTTGCGTCAGAGGCGGAATAAACTATGAGTGTATCTATTTACCCCAGAAATCTTAATCCTGACAGCTATGTGTGTACGCAACATACAGCATAGAGCCAGTCGACGTTAGGGAAAAAAAAAAACACGAGGAGCAAACAGGTAGAGGTTTTGAACAAAATTCATGTACCGGTACTTTACAAAGATCTGTAACTCCGCGCTTTGAACATAGCTCGTAACAAGGAACAGTGGAAAGCACGTGGGACGCGTAGACCTATAACAGCCACTCATGTAGTTTGTGCACAGTGAAGATTTTGCAGATCAACAACTTTGACGGAAAATGCACCGACCTTTCCTAACGTAATTTTTACCCCCTTCGATTCAGCACAAAATTTTCGTATGGACTATCGATGCGGGATTACAGTCGTTACGAGCTGGCAAATCCTTGTCGTATTGATGACTATACTGCGTAAACAGTCACTAAATAAACCGTGCATGCATTTACGAGCACTGAATATTTTTACCGTTTTTACCTCGCGTGCCCATGCGCGCAGCGAGGATATGGTTTAGGCGTTTCTGTGTGTGTGTCTGTCTGTTAGCACGATATCTCAAAAACGGCTTGGCAGATTCCGATCACATTTCGCACACAATTTGTTCTTCACATTTGCAAGAACTGATTAGTTTTTGGTGGTTGTGCTTTGCGAATTTATCAAGTTATGAGTAAAAGAAAATTTGTGGCCTGTATAAGTCTATGGGGAGGCTAAATAAGTATGTTTGAGGGCGCTATACTAAAACATTTTACACAAAGTGATTTCTGAATTCAGTCACTCGGCCGCGCTGATCGCTAATCTTGAGTTTTGACTGTTGATGTCGTCGTGTCGACGTTTGACTTTAAGAATCGTGTGGGTTACTCTGGACATAGCGAACCGAAAGCTAGATTATCGAAGGTAAGCGTCATAATATTTGATCAATGCATTTTTCTCTGAAAATGAGATGTAGAGTGACACTTTTCAATCTTGTGTGTGTGTCAGCGAATTTATATTCCGGCATGGTTCCGCTGAGATGAGCATAATATTATGGCGACGTATTGACAGTCTGTGTCTTTTAAGTTGCTTTTCAAGATTGTATTAGCTACAGAACCAACAATGACAAATTTTTCATCAGATTTCCATGTTGGCATTGATGTTAAATCAGCAGCAGTAGGCTAGCTCCTGCGTACAATAGGTCTGCGTTTCCCGGCGGTACGGTGGTAGGCCGACGGCTTGTACCACACTGTCCACAGGACAGCACGTGGTAGAGGCCGTGTGCACAACCTGTACGCAGAGCTTCAAATACACTAGACAGAGTTCGTGTTTCCGTAAATTAGGCATTGAACTTGACAATATAGGCAATAACCAGAATCATCGACCATCGCCTGACAAGTGCACCATAGTCAGCTGTACATGAGTTGCGTGGCGTGGTGAGCAGGTTCCCATGGGTATTTATTTTTTGAAACGCGTACTTCAAAGGTCACGAACTCATTTTGCTGCTACACGGCGCGGCACAGATGATTGTATCGTTTTTGGGCGCATTGAGATACTGTGAAGTAGGTCAACTCGTTCTACATGGCAATTTTATGTGAAATATGCAGAATTTATACGCAAACGCGACCTCTGCCAGTCAAGAGCCTGCTCAGCCATTTGCACTTGCATCGACAGATATTGTTGGATCATAATTTTTCAAATGGTTTCTTTTCTTTTTTTTCATCGCGTAATACAGTGGGGATAATGTCAAATTTAGATAGATTGGATTAATTTCGGGAATAAAAACAATGTAATGTCATAAAAGCCAATACCCCAAGAAGTACTTTACAAAATGTGCACGCGAGGCAATTCAGTTCATATCTGGTTAATCTAAAGCCGTCCGTATAGGCGTATGACGGTGGCAAAAACAACACAAGGAATCTGGCGTACATTATTACTGAATTACTTTGTCCAAAAAATTTGAGTTAAAACACCCAAACGCCGAACTATAATCATACAGAACTTTGCAGGTTTCTGGACAAAACGACCCCGACCCGACCGGACCTCAGTCAACTGTGCCGGGTCCGACATCTACTCTATCAGCGTCAACTCAACCTTTCACTCTAGACAAGTTTACCCCACAAACTGGGAATATACTAAATTTACCTTTAAAAAATTCAACTGTGTATCGTATCGAAAATATTTTACCGGGGCCATGGGGCAAATAAAAAAACCAACAAACCCCAACAGAAACAGTGGAATGATCATTATTGTGCAAGGTCACTGTGTTATATGTCATGGTAAAAATTTCTAGCTTTGAAATTTCTAGACGGTACAAAAGACGGGAAAGAATAAGAAAAGATTACGACCAAGGTGTAACTGCCGATGCCACAGCTGACTCTATAACTTTCAGGGGCGTACATTGGTACAGAACGTAATGTTGATATCGAAGGTAGTTCTGCGTCCAGTGGGTTTACAGTAATTTGTTGTCCCAAAGGATTTGCGGCAGTGGTGAGTTCTCAACATTTGAATGTCGTCACTAGCCAACAAGCCTAGAAAAGGTGACATTGACATTGGTTACAACATGGAAATTTATAAACAATCACAGCCACTGGATTGTCCCAATATTCAAGCAAGGACATAATATGATATGCGAGTACGTGTATATAATCATTCAAGGAATATTCATTCTACCATTGACAAGGAACTACCATAGACCGTAGAGAAACTACTGTTTATTGCTCTACTTACTCTTGTAGCCATCTTGTTGTAGATCTAAGCGTTGCAGGCGTTGAACAAGGTGTGCCCGTTGTATTACAGCTCTGTACTTAAAATAGGTCATAAATACCGGACTACTAGAAAGGAGGCTCATTATGCCATGATACGCCGTACGAGAAACCTGAACGGAGAGCTCTAGAGACTGCGGCGTTTTACTTGTTTTTATGAACAAAAATATAAAATGAGAATGCTCTATAGCACGGTAAATACCTTATCAATGCTTAATGACTCGACATTATTCAAATTCATGTTTCCGGAGCAATTTTAGTCAGAAATTGTGTGTGGTCAATAGGAAAGTCGACCCAGGTGGACGTCACATGGTGATTTAAATATCACTGTGATAGTCAATCGAATCGTGTGCAAAGCATGGACAATCGAGGGGAAGACATAAATTTCCGAATTGGGTGAACGAACGATGTGTTTAAACTATAAGAAAAAATTGCGAGACTGGAGCGAGAAAGTGACGCTTTCTCTCAGTTGGTGAGAATCTCTTGTTATTCTCACCGCTGTCGGTGAGATTTTTTTCATTCTCACCGGTGAGCTGCGAGAAATGCACTCCTTGGTGAGAATAAAGTATTCTCACCAGTGAGGGTGGAAATTCTCACCAAGCACGGTGAAAATGTATCATACTCACAATTCACCGGTGAGAAGCAACCAGACTCTCTGTTCACTGGTGAGAATCAACCAGACTCACCATTCACCGATGAACGGCGAGTCAGGTTAATTCTCACCAGTGAACGGCGAGTCTAGTTGATTCTCACCGAATGATGAGTATGTCACATTCTCGCCGCGCAAATTACCATTCTTCACCATTGGTGAGAATTTCCATCCTCTCCGGTGAGAATACTTTATTCTCACCAAGGTGTGCATTTCTCGCAGCTCATCGGTGAGAATGAAAAAATTCTCACCGACACCAGTCGAGAATAACAAGAGATTCTCGGCAATTGCGAGAAAGCGTCAGCGGATGCTTCTATCAGCCTTGCGTCGGTAGAATTACATGTAGATACTACCTGCGTTTGAAAATTTAATCAAACGGTGGTTACAAATAAATGAAACATGTCTCAAGACTTCTTGTGTCGAAAGGCTTGCGCAATGGTTTGTTCATTGTTCATAGATATTTCAACATTAGTACCAAACTTTCGCATTTCTGGCGGCGATAAACGTTACCAGTCTACATTTAAGTCAATGACATGTTAGCAACCGTGATGAATAAAATTTATTATTATCGAGTATTCTTTTATGGACATTTTGATGGCCCTGAAAAGCGCCAGCATACTGAAAGGATTTGTCTGACGAATAGCTTATCGGCCGGGCCGCTATCCGGTATGGTTACTGTTTCGGAACCGGCATGCTCCCGCTATGACATCTGTGTCCCATGACCTGTCAAAAATTAGCATTCGTCTAATCAGAAACAGTACAGGGGAGGATGGTTAGCACCAACGTTAATAACATAGGTTAAACAAAATTAGCGTTTCCTTTTGACCGTTTTACAGAGACGCTGTCTTCCCCTGTACTGTTCTGTTTTTTTGGGGGTATAAGTAGCCAAATGTTCCACATCTCCTTTTTACCATTATTAGAAGAAGCTCCTGGCGTCCTATAAAAGGCATATTTGTCCAACGAAATTTCGAGTCGCTAAAACTATAGCTTTACCCGAGAACCGAATGGAGATACCATCGATCGTTTTATTTTAATGGCTCAAGTAACGTCGCGGCTCCATTCGAGTCGTGTAGGCTCAATATGGACGTCGTACCTGGCGATCCCGGTAAGTTGGCGATAAAACCGAAACCTACACCTCAACGTTAGTTCAATTGAATAAATGAGTACAGTATAATCTTCGGGAAAGCGACTTAGGAGGCACAAGCATAAAGTCATTGGACTAACAACGATAAAATTCCTTCATCGCACAAAAATTCAGTAAAATTCTCGCTCGGAATCAAACTTGCAGCGCGGCGTAAGACTGTAGCGAAGACATAATAAGCTGTCGAGCTGCGTGCAGCGCTGTGGAATCCGATGTACTTCGAAAGTTGACTCAGATAACTTTCAAAACAGAGTTTCTGTCAAGTAACAAGACTAGGATGTATCCACGGGCGAGATGTGTCACTGCAAAACATCAAAGTCCGTACGACGAAAACATTGACGACCGAGATCGGGATTGACGAGTTGACACCGGCAGAGACCAGTGACGGCATCGTTGTGGGCACAAACATACAATGTGTGTCTCATCTATCGGAATCTTTCGGGCTCGCCAAGGTCGTAAACTTGTGTGATATTTTGAAAGCCACGGTATCTCATGAGAAAAAGATTTACTATTTCGATCGTATCGTTGCATTTACTTATTAAATCTATTTATACATATTCTAAAAAACTCTGAATACTAAGGCTATCCGTCGCCGCTATCACGGCGAAAGCTACGTCCGCCGACTTGCCTTGGCATTGGCACAGCGCGAGACAATGATTGACACGTTCACGTGACCGAATCCGTACGTCTGGTTGGTGGAGATACCATGCGATGTATTAAATTTCAGCTTGATGGGATTTATGAATGAAAGTATCTCCTGGGTGACGGGCCGCTTTACTGTTTAAATGAAAGTAATCCGTGTAAGTAAAACACAAATCGCGACGAAATTCATGCTATTTGTTACGATAATTTTGATTCCTCTACGTCAAAAGAAAAACAAGGAGACTGTTCATGTGATAAATATATAATCCCATGGTATTTTTCTCTGGTTGACGTCATCGTATACAGTGTTTTTCGCGGAGCTGCACAACTTCTCGCCTTCGGCTCGAAGTTATACGGCTCCGCGAAAAACACTCGTATACGATGACGTCAAACAGAGAAAAATACCATGGGATTATATATATATATATATATATATATATATATATATATATATAT
>LD343829.1:484946-520672 GCA_001465055.1 Ptychodera flava
GTGGTTTACCAAGCAACGGTCACCAGAGAAGACAACAATACACACGCAACATACATCGGCCTGACGGAGACTCCATTCAAAACAAGATATAATAACCACATGCTATCCTTCCGCAACACAAAATACAGAAACAGCACCGAACTGAGCAAGCACATCTGGTCACTGAAAGATGCAAAGACAGAATACAGGATTGACTGGAAAATAATAAAGCAATGCAATCCATACTCCAACGTCACAAAAAAATGCAATCTGTGCCTCCACGAGAAATTCATACTCCTCAGATATCCAGAAATGTGCTCCCTCAACAATAGAAACGAATTAGTATCGACCTGCAGACACAGGAGAAAATTTCTCTTGTGCAGTTACTAATTATTCAACCTTTTGCAACAAACAGGTGCCAACAAAAACAAAACAAAAGAAAACGTTTCCCGCCTAAAGTTTCAGTCGATCACAGCCACCCGATGAGTGTAGGCGGCTCTGCAGCCTATACGAAACAAATTTGTAGTGGAAATGTAATATTTTAGATTATCCTGATCAACTCAGTTGTGTATATATATATATATATATATATATATATATATATATATATATATATATTTATATTTATATATATATATAAAGGGGACTTTGGCCGAAAATTCAAAAGATATTTCTGAACTTTTTAACCATTATTTTCGATCCATGTTTACTAAGGATAATGTGACAGATTTACCAGAATGTAATCAGTACTCTTGCAATGTTCTGAACACTTTCGACATATCAGCTGATCAATTTACCAGCTGCATTGAAAGAGATCGAGCCGACAAAAGCGTGTGGTCCTGATGGCATTTCAGGAATTATTTTAAAGAACTGCGCTGAAGAGCTGTCTGTTCCTCTTAAAATTATATTTGATAGGTCTTTACTACAGGGTGTTTTTCCAGCTATTTTCAAGCGGGCAAATGTTGTCCCTATTTTTAAAGCTGGGGACTGAACTGAGGTTGGAAATTACAGACCAATCTCACTTTTGCCCTTATTCAGTAAGATTTTTGAGAAACTAGTGTACAATAATCTTTTTAATCATGTTAAATCATGTTAAATCTGTCATACACGGGTTCGTGTCAGTGAGTGGTTCAAAGGTCTATGAGACCTTTTCAGATAGACCACGTAATGAAATGTCCATATAAAACTGTAGTCATGTCAATTGATGCTGAACAACACCTGCCATTCAATTATATGTACACTGCTGTCAGGTTTGGGAGTTTACATACGCGTACGCACAGGGAGCCCTGCAATATTCGGTCCACTTAAAGCCCGGTGCGGAATTATCCAAAAATCTAGCAACATATTTATACAACGATAGCTGTGGAAAGGTGGCTATGTGTTGCGGGGTAGCGTGCGTCGCTATGCGGGTCATCAAAAGGTCAACCACGCCACGAATATATATCCGTGGCGGGGTTTACCTTTTGGAGGCCCACATATCGACGCACGTTACCCTGCAACAGATAGCTACCTTTCCACAGCTAATATAACGATAATATCTTGCACTGTCAAAGGAGAACAAATGAAAGAAACATCACATAATCCTCTTAACACCGTAGCTAATCCCGATACCGGGCCTTTTCGAACCGGGGTTTAACCTCAATCAACATATATCATACCTTGTGTTATTACAAATACATGCTTTCTAACCTACTCGATCAGGCAAATATGTCGGCAGGTTTCATTTAGCGATGGATGTGTTGTTGGATAAATCCAGACATAAAGCAGTCAATCCTTGTGAGTACGGAATAGTACATAAATGTCACCAACGTGCCGTACACTTTGATACACTTGTTCAAAGTGTGAAAGGGACACAGTCGCTATCTTATATCATAATGGCCGTTATTTTCATTTCATGTGAACATAAACAAGGAGAAATGTTCATATTTCTATGCTCACTGCAACAAGCTAAATTAAAACTCATCAGATCTCCCCTCCCCACTCTTCTTGTAGGTATGACAATAAATGTTTCAAATTATTAGTTTTTCATGTGAGCTAGGAACTGGACGTAAATTAGCAGAGAGGAGTGCTGAGGTATTTGGGGGAGGGTCACAATCTTTTGAACCTCTGTTTCGGGGAGGGTTATAATTTTTGAGCTCCTCTGAGGGGCACCGGCTGGGTCACAGATTTTTGGGCAAGTTGTCGGTGCACTAAAAGTACTAAAACAAATTGTCTGTAAAGACAATACGCTTGCATGTCATTACTCGCACACTGCCTCTAACTTTCTATTTAATGCTCAGTCCCAACTCTCTGTGTTCTCTTCCCCACGATCATCTAACACAGGATTGTCTCTCTTGTCGCTATTCTTATCGCCAATAAGGTTATAGTAAATCCAATCTATTGTTCCTCAGCTGACCCGCCATATTAAATGGAATGACTCTTGGCATACTGGCTGTACATTGTACATGTAGTGTGTTTGTTAATAAACACATGTGGATATTACCACAATATCTAACATTGTTCTACTGATGGAGCCAATCTTGAACCTTACTTTTTGGCAATATTATTTCTCATTCCACTTTTTGTTGATCAACAAAAGTTCCCTCTCTTGTATAAGCCACTTTCCTTTGGAGTTTATGGCCAAGCTCTACCCTGCATCAGTCACTTTTTAGGTACATGAATTTTAGTTTTTAGAGATACAATTGCTTGAAATTAAGAGCAAACTTTGGTGTGATACTGAATAATTATGATTCCAGAAAAGTGATTTTAATATACTTAAATATTTAGGTACAGTCATCTGATTTGCATGGCTACTTGTGGCACTTTCAAGTTTATATTGGCTTTACCACGTGGGCACTATCTTTGGGATGGATAGTTTTCATTTGTGTTGTGGTGGCAGGATATATGGCATTTGTTGAAATCCAATGTGGGTAATGAATAAACAAGAATGTATTGAAAAAAAAATTAAATTCTTACAAATTATTGTCTTTTTGGTGTAATCAGAACATAAACTAGACAAATAAAATCTGTAGGTCAATACATGCATCTTTTACCGTAAGTTCACAACACAAACCCAAAAAATATATGCCACATCTATGCAAAAGATAATATCCACTCTAGAAAACAAAGTAAACTTGAAATACTTGAATTAGCCATGTTGATTACAAATTCAGATTGAACTTGATTAAATATGGTGAAATCCCTTTTCTGAGAATCTCGACATAACATTATGTACTAAAAAGCAATATACCCTACTCAATGTCATTTTAGAACATATAGACTTGATTGAAATAGTTTTTGCCACTTTTGTATCATATCAGTATCAATCTATCCCCTATTACCTAGGCTACTTTCTGTGATATGTTCAAAATGCAAAGAAACAAGGCACAAAACATTTCCCCTCCGCAAATTTACATAGTATTGTCAATGTTAAAACATCATAATTTCACACTAAAGCATTCAATCTACGACCATACTTTGAATTGTTTGTTTAAATTAGTGCTTGAATACGTATAGCCTTTCTGTTGACCTTTCCTCACAAACAGGGCAACATGACCAAAACTTCTCATTGTTCACTGGAACACATAGTACATTTTGTAAAACTGGATTTGCTATGAGTGCAGTGGGAACATGTACAGGTATTTTCAGTTCTCTGACTACACAGGTCTATCTGGAATACAATAAAATTCAGTGAATACAATGTACGTACCAAGCTTGCAGAAGACAAGCTCATGCACTTACGATGGTGTCAGAATGACTACATCAGAAATTCATGCATCGTCGAGGCAGTCACCTAAGTGTAATTGTCAGTTTCAAGAAAATTGATTGGCATACATGCAAGCATTGCAAGTGTACATGATATTCGGCCATATTTTTTCTTTATGTTAATTTACGAAAATTCGCTACAGTGACTTCAATGCCTATACACACGTCAGTCAGAATTCAGTCGAGTGTCTCACTGGTGTGGCCGTCAAAATTCCGTCAGCGTATTCCACCTCCCAAATATGAAACATTTTACTCCAAAAAGCGACGAAATATCAATTCGTCGACTAAGAGTGTAAAATTATGCCTCACCACAAAATTCGCGAAATAGTTGTGTTTGTCAGAAAAATAATTATTACGTGTTAAAATTCAGATAGTTATCGACTTTGAACCTGAACGGTTTACTGATTTTGCGCGGTCAATTTTTTTTTATTTTCCCAACGCATAAATTCAAGCTTTTAAAACTCATCTTCATATTCAGCAATATATATGTGTACTAATTTCCTGACTATCAATTTCAAGTTCGCACCCTCTCTTATTCTATTGTTAAAAGTTAATAGTCTTTTCCAGTTGTTGAACCGACAGAACCAATACCCTTCTCTGTTCCACATGGCAACTTTGAATACTTGTCCATCACTTTGCACGTGACATCAGATGTTCTGCTCTCGATCATAGATACTCATAGTGACGTAATAATCGCGGTATATGGGCGCAAAGATGTCGAACCCATACACGTCAGACATGATGTCCTCGTGTCATTGATAGTGTAAGTGTTGATATTACGCACTCTGATTTCATACGCTGCATAAGAAAGGTAATCGTTCCTTCAGTGGGCGAAGGGGGTGTCTTTGGTGTTATCAGTTACGGATTACATAGGATCGTCACTCAGTGGAGAGATGTTTCTATAGTTTTAGCAATTAATGTCTGCGTTACAATGAGGGTAACCTGTAGCATGTCCGATGATGTAAATACATTTCATTAAAGATGGGTCGAGCAAGTCAGAACTAGAATTCACAAATGACATTGTTACAACACCGCTTTGAACCGCCCCTTACAGTTCACAAGTTGTGCCACCCAACACCCGCACTCAGTGGGATATTTTTGACTGCACAGAGATGTATTCAACAGACTCGTCTGCACGAACATTCTGTTATACTCTGTCAACATTATCGATGGAATTTCATGTTAGCTGTCGTAAGAGTTTGTGCTGGTGAGCATCAACACGATATATTCCTGTCGTCAGTGGTTAAAATTTATCACCAAATGTTGAAATATTGCCAGGGCTGTAAATTGGCAGGCTAAACATGGCTTTAGTTGAGGAGTATTACTGGTTTGTATTAAAGTTCCCTGTTTCCAACGCTAAAAAATAAATATGTCAAGAGCCAAAGGAATGCACATTACATTGTATTGACGATCAATAAAATTCTTCAGGGTTTTTTTGTAAACAAAAGTTTGCGCTGAACAAACTTTTACTTCGTGTTGAAAGACTACAGAAAGCTGTAGCCAGAGTACTTTTAGACTCAGATTTTAGCACTCCTAGTCGTAATTTATTCGACGTTTTAAACTGGTTACCATTTAGAGAAAGGATTGTTTTTAATGAATCAGTCTTGATGTACAAAGTCCAAAATAATTTGGCTCCTAATTATTTGAATGTTTTTAGAAGTGTCCAGAACGTCCACAGTCGTAGTACAAGATCTGTAGACAGAAATGAATTATATATTCCAAGACACAGAACTCAAATTTTTAAGAGGAGTTTTACGTATAGCGGTGTCAAAATATGGAATAGTTTACCAGCAGATGTCAAATTTTGCTCTACTCTTCACTCTTTTAAAAAGAAATGTAAGTCTCATCTTTTGGGCAAAATGTAATTTTTGAGCCATTTTTGGAGTTTTTTTATATTTTGTCGTCTGTTTCTTGATGTCTTAATGTTTTGTTTTTCTCTGTTCTGTTTTTTTATATATATTTTTTTTAATGTACATATTGTATATTTCTTGCATCTCGACACTGTGTGAGAAGAGCCTTCGGCTCAACAGTCTATCGAGTTTAAATAAAGTCTAATAATAATAATAATAATAATAACCGATATAATCCATCTACATGTTCAATCAGAAGTGTAACGAAAGGTTGACAAACAAACGAGAATGATTTGTAGGTTGTTGTTGACAAAAACATTCCTTGACTGATAAGGCATTCCTTGACTGACATTTATTGCGTTTAAATTACAGATGTCCTCAAGCACTCCACCTAAACACCATTGTACTCCATAGAAACGCATGCTTCAATGTTTCCATATTAACTGCAACAATTGACTTAAGCACTGATTTTAAAGTATTTATATGAAGGGCTGGACCATGTAATAATTATTGGAAATCTGGAAGATTTCTAACAGAAGAATATTCCAAGCGGCTGACTTTCCAAAAATTATCCAGTCAGCGATGACAGAAAAGTTGTTGGTCTTAGCTGTTTATGATGACATGCCATGTCCGTTAAGTAGATGGATATTTTTTTACTTTAACCAGTTAATGTCTGCGTTACAATGAGGGTAACCTGTAGCATGTCCGATGATGAAATTATATTACAATAAAAATAGTTTGATCAAGTCAGTACTAGAATTCACTAATGACATTGTTACAACACCGCTTTGAACCGCCCCTTACAGTTCACAAGTTTTGCCATCCAACACCCGCACTCAATGGGATATTTTGACTGCGCAGAGATGTATTCAACAGACTCGTCTGCACAAAAATTGTGTCATACTCTCTCAACATTATCGTAGGAATTTCATATTAGGGTCGTGAGAGTTTGTGCTGATGAGCATCAACACGATATATTCCTGTCGTCAGTGGTTAAAATTTATCGCCAAAAGTTGAAATATTGCCAGAGCTGTTTAAATTGGCAGGCTAAACATGGCTTTAGTTGAGGAGTATTACTCCTTTGTATTAAAGTTCCCTGTTTCCAACGCTCATAAATAAATATGTCAAGAGTCAAAGGAATGCACATTACATTGTTTTGACGATAAATAAAACTCTTCAGGGATTTTTTTGTAAATAAAAGTTGGCGCCGCACCGATATATTCCATCTAAAATGTTCAATCAAAAGCGTGACGAAAGGTTGACAAAGACATTCCTTGACTGATAAGACATCCTTGACTGACATGTATTGCGTTTATTGCGCAAAATAAATTGAAACATCTCTCAGATTGTACCATGGCACACATCAATATCTCACATTTTCGATTCCGTGTTTTCCTCCCATGGGGTGTTCTAACAGTTTTAATTTTTAAAAAAACAACTTGAAAACATCTCTCAGATTGCCCCTGGCTGCACCATTACACACAGCAATTTCTCGAAATTTTCAATGCCGCAGTTTCCACTTTAGCCTCTCAAGTGTCCCCTCTTGTACTTCAAACTCTGCCCTGCCAGATATCCTAGTGAAAATCTGTTATGATACCCATCCAAATTAAACAGTAATATATGATTAGATACGGGCTACATGTTGCGCTTTTATATCTATGTTTTGTTATGACTTTGAATTTCATTTTGCTGGTTTCACCCTTTTCAACCGTCATAAGATAACTGATTTTGATCTAGCAGGGTAAACAAGGATTTGATTTAATCATTCTTGTAAATTTTATAAATACATGTATTGATATTTTACTTTTCTGAGGGGGTTGGTCAAAATTTCTGCGTTAGAGACGGGGTTACTCTATTCTATGATGGTTAACAGCGGAGTTACTCGAACTTTAACATGAAATTCCTTCGACCCCAAATCCCCGACCGTCTATGATGACGACTCCATTACAGGGAAGACGAAGTCAGTCTGGACTCTGTTGTGTGACTTGATTAAATAAATGTAATCACTTAATTTTTTTATTAGTCGAACATTCAAAACAACCCGCTCAAAAAGTATGCCACAATCTCATCACTCAAACCAATTTACCTTCACAGATGCCTCAATTTAATAGATCATTTCCACAATATGAGGTGGAGATCATGGTCCAATTTTATAATCGTTTCCACAATAGGAGGTGCCAATTACGTAGTTGTCTAAAATTCGAAAATCTGAACGAGCGGAGCTACCATTCATGGCAGTCTGTGGAGACAAACCATTCTGAAGATTTACTTTGTGAATGTGTTACGTTAATGTCTCAGCACTTGTGCTAAATCATAGACAGTAGAGGGGGACTAGTTTCTATGGCTAAATAGTGTCTAGCAAGTTCGTTTTCACGATGATAAATTTGTATTTTTTCTTCTTTTTTGAATATTGCCACAACATTACAGAACGAACCGGGGAAACGAAGGCTTTGCCATAAGGGTATGACTGTACCTAAGGCCGAACAAAAAAATTGTGCTGTTCCGATAACCCGACCTGTCTTATTTTTACCTGCCAGCTCTAAACATTTTAGAGCTACGTCAACAGGGAAGCAGAAACAAAGAAAGAAAAAACCTGTAAAATCACCTGTTCGTTAACTCGCGTTTGATTTTTGCTTGTCTTTTATGTTTTCATTCCTTTTATGGTTTTCTTGAAATGTTTTGGCCAGTGTTTGACGACCTGAACCCCTGAAAAATTCATATATAAAAATAAAAAATATTTTGGAAAAAAATCCCTGCTTACCTATCTAACCTATTATTGAAAACCATGTTATTGTAATAGCATGATTTGGGTTTCTTTTTGATTTTGTTTTGTTTTGTTTTTTCAGTTAAGCCCGAACGTGAGGTGAGGGCAAATAGATTACGCAGACAATGCTATAACTCATTATGCAGAGTCATACCCAAAACACACCCACCTAAACTCGGTGTGCCCAAATCTGGCCTTTTTAGAGCGGGGGTTTAACAGTATCCATATGTTATATCTCTTACTGAAGTAAATACATGAATCATTGTGGCTATCGGTTTACCAATACTCCAGCAAGCAACTTTCAGGTTGGGATAGTTTCTTTTATGACAAAGACAGCGGGGCTGACATTCTTGTAAGTACAAAAGTTTCTTTTTTGTTTTGGTTTTGTTTCTTTTTGCACTTTGGCAACAAACGTAGGTATAAAGACACCTTAAATGGAGAACCTTTGACACTTGCATAGCTTCAAGTTGACAAGGATGCCAAAACTGTGGGTAAAATCGTAGGTTTTGGGGTAGAAGTGTCAGTACCTGATGGACCAAGTCATTTTGTCGAATACTTTTTGCTAGCGTGCACACAGCCCTACTGTATACGTGAACCATCGATTTATGAGTACTATAGAAGTTATAGGTGATATCCAGCATGCATTCTAAGGGAAGCGGAGGGCTGGCTTGAATTGAACAGTTATGTTTAAGACAACATTTTTATCGACTGACTAAGAAAGATTTCTAACATTGTTATCGCACAAATCTGACATATCAACAACTGTTTCACACCTTGGAAACTTAGTCCCTGTAAGTTTACAGTAATTTTTGTCCGAGAGAATTTTCGACAGAGGTGAGTTCTCAACATTTGAATGTCGTCACAAGCCAACAAGCCTAGAAAAGGTGATATTGACATTGTAAATTTATAAACAATCATGGATTGTCACAATATCCAAGCAAGGACATATTAAATGATATGCGAGTACGTTTATGTAATCATTCAAGGAATATACATTCTACCACAGACAAGGAATGGCTCTACTTACTCTTGTAGCCATCGTGTTGCAGATCTAAGCGTTGCAGGCGTTGAACAAGGTGTGCCCGTTGTATTACAGCTCTGTACTTAAAATAGCCTAAGGTCATAAATACCGTACTACTAGAAAGGAGGCTCATTATGCTAAGATACGCCATGCGAGTAACCTGAACGGAGAGCTCAAGAGATTGCGGCGTTTTACTTGTTTTTATGAAAAAAATATAAAATGAGAATGCTCTATAGCACGGTAAATACCTTATCAATGCATAATGACTCGATATTTTTCAAATTCATGTTTCCGGAGCAATTTCAGTCAGAAATTGTGTATGGCCAATTAGAAAGTCGGCCCAGGGGACGTCGATGGTGATTAAAATATCACTGTGACAGTCAATTAAGCCAAATGCAAAGCATGTACCATAGAGGGGAAGACATAAATTTCCGAACTGGGTGAACGAACGACGTGTTTAGCGGCTGCTTCTATCTGCCTTGCGTAGGTAGACATGCATGTAGATACTACCCGCGTCTGAACAAATTTTCTACTAGCACAAGTCCCGATACTTCACAGGTTGGGACAAGTCCGTCTTCCCCATCTACTGTCTATATGCAAACTGGATGTGTATCTAATATCCATTTGAGTTCTACTTATCTGATAACGGTGGTTACAAATAAATGAAACATGTATCAAGATTTCTTGTGTCGAAAGACGTGCGAAATGGTTTGTTCACTATTCATCGATACTTCAACATTTGTACCCATCTGCCGCATTTCTGGCGGCGATAAACGTTACCAGTCTACATTTAAGTCAATGACATGTTAGTAACCGTGGTGAATACAATTTATTATCATCGAGTATTCTCTTTTTGGAAATGTTGATGGCCCTGAAAAGCGCCGTTTGGTTTGGTTTAGTGGCTACTTGCCTACACTCAATGATGGCCAACGTGTACGGAAAGCCGGAAAATTGGTATACAAGATCAGACAAGAGAAATGACGCAAACTAGCATCTGATTCAGTTCTTTTCTTGTGACTTTCACTCGGAGTCGGACAGACGCGTATAAGAATAAGATTAAGATTTAAAATTTGTAGTTACTTTCCCTAAGATCGGCCAAGTGATTCACTTTACAGAGGTGACAGCGTGAAAGAATCTCAAGAGGTTCCATTTTCCATTGGTTGAACCTTCCCTCTAAGAATTGTTTGCCTCTAGAACGCTGCAATAATAGAGGTATTTGACAGGAGTGCTCTCTTTAGATACAACCCTCTACTGGCCAGCATACTGAAGAAATTGGTCTGACAAATAGCTTATCGACCTGCTGACCGCTATCCGGTGTGGTTACTGTTTCCGAACCGGCATGCTCCCGCTATGACACCTGTGTGCCATGACTTGTCAAACGGTAACATTCGTCTAATCAGAGACAAGGGGTTAGCAACAACGAACAAGATTGGAACTAATTTGGGATATTTGGATCTTCAAATTTTTCAAATGTCTCAAAAGTGGTAGGTGCCATATAGCTGAATGTTGCAATACTACAAATTACTCACATAAACAAGTGGGTTACTTAAAAAGAAATGCAGATGGGCTTACATATACAGATTTAAACGAGTTTACGTCTCCATCCAATTATCCAAAATAAGTTCCAATCGTGTTCAATACACGCTGAGAGATTGGTACCAAATTTTACTTCAAACCAACACGCACAGCCAGCGCTCACACGTGACGGTTGGCCGGTTTTCTCCGTAGTAAGAAAATACAGATTTTCGTGAAAGCGCTCCATAGATTTTCAAGTTGTTCATTCTATGCGTTCCTAATAAGTGTTATCATAGTCTTGAGGGGAAAAAATCGACTTTAATATTTGTGGAGTAGCTTTTCGTGAATCTCCGATGTTATTTTTGACCGCGGCCAGTGCAAGGTCTCGTTAATGGTTGCGTCGTTTTCGTTGACACGTCTTTTACGACCCCAATTGGGTATTTTTTTCCAAGGTCAGACCTGCATTACTTTTGTGTAATCAAATATTTGTGGTCTTCGAGGTCTAGTTACTGAAAAATAGCCGGCGAAACGTTGCTCTAAATCTGACTTCGCCACTCCCTATTCATTACTTCGATGGCCGCCCGTGTACACGCGCGTATACACTGACCGTGGACGTACCACTCCAGTTACAGGGTACGTGGGTATCTGTACGGAATGCCCCCATGCACAGTATCAGGCGTGTCTGTGCAGCGTCTATGGCTTCGCCGACACACATGTATCCTGTAATTATTATACGGCAAAAAACGTTACTTTTAATCGACAATTAACCCTATAACAATTTCAAAAGAAAGGTATACAAAATCTTCATACACGAGATAATAAACAGTAAACTTCATGACAGAATTAACATCTTACCACCGGGTATCAAATACATGGAGTTTGCTGAACGCAGGGGTGAGGTCATCGCATATTTACAAATGCGTCGTTCGCGTTAAATAGTCCTACACTGTTCCCATTCTTACAGAACGTGAAAAATATGTAACCAAAGTTTGAATAGGGTTCACAGCCTTTAACCCTTATTTCTTAGCCAATCAATCTATAGATGCGTATCCCCCCTATGTCGACGACGTTGCTATGGACCAGGTCACAAAGCTACGGGAAAATAAATGTCCGTTTCACTTACTTTATTGCTATAAAACTGCACAAACAAGGAACCTGGTGGTCCATTACTCTTCAAAATACTTAAATATGTTTGTTTGAAAAGCAACGATTACGAATTAATAGAGCAAGACATTTCAGGTGATCCGTCGACTGCGGTCGGCAGGGCGGTCATGATGCTAATGAAGTCTGCGTCTCAAAGAGAGGCTCTCCCTATTACAATATTATTTGTATACTATAAATTTATGCATGTTCTAGCATGCTTAGATAAACCAAAAAATTAGCGTTTCCCTTTGACCTTTCTACAGCGGCGAGTCTGTCTTCCCCTCTATTGTTTTTTGGTTCAAGTAGCAAAATGTTCCACATCTCATTTTTTACCTTTATCACAAGAAGCTCCTGTCGTCACGTTTGTACTCGTGGTGCTATTTTATCTCTTTCTACGGAACATTTCACACTGACATCGCGAAAGTATGATCGTACTAGTGATGCAACGCTTTGTTTCAACACATTTTGCTCACAATTCACACAACTCAATCTCTTACATGTAGATGCTTCGGGAACGAGCACAATTAATGGCAGGTCGAAGAAGAGAAAGGGGGTGCACGAAAAAAGCTAAGTGTTATGGGGTCTTTGGAAATTCTGGGGTACCATGAGGGAGTCTCCAAGTTTTCACTCAATACAAATCATACAGAGAAATCACTAAGAACAGGGCAGAAAAAATACTTTCATAAAACAGTTTTCGGAGGTTATTCAATGAAAAAGCTGTGTTTCAACGACTGATGATCATTTACAGTTTGTAATTGTGAACAATATAATGATGACTTGTTAAAGTGTTGGAATAACAAATGGCAACAACAGTTGACTATCATGGGGGTTCTAAAATGGCAATAGGCTTAGGGGTACGATGTTTGGGTACATTACTCAAATTGAACAGATATCACTAGTTTTATACTGAATTTGTTATCAAAGTTTGCCCAATAGACTCATATGTATAACACATTGATATCTATTTATGACATTTCAATATCATATTGGTTGCACAGCTATAAGCACTTCTAATCGTCTTATTCTAGTGGATTATATTTACGGCAACAGTCAAACATATACAAATACATTGAGGGAAAATTATTGGTCACAGCATGTTCCATCGTACTGTGAAATGGCACTTTAAGGTCAAAATAAGAATTAAAATTTCTGGTAGAAATGCCCTTCTCATCAGTTTATTTTAATGATATACATACATATCAATAGATAATTTGTATAACTGCACAGATATATAGCATGTATTGTATCTAAAAAATAATTATTGTTAATAGTTTGCACCATAGAAACCATATAAAGAGAAATTTATAAGCGTTGATAATGTGTACACTACACAGCTACCTATTATCAACGTTGATAAATCAACTCTATTAAACAAACGCTCGGAGTTGGTTTCAAAATGTCGCCACCAAAGCAAATATTGTTTATCAAATTTTAACACCACCCACAAATAGAATGGTACGCCCCCGATCATACATATATCAGACTGTCGAGCTAAGAATCCTTTCACTTCTTCTGTCTGATGATTGCAGGATACATGAAACTTCAGTAACAGATATAATTACTTTGTACTTGAAGTAAGTTTGTGTTATTATTTATAACGCTCTGCTTTAGCATCGAGCACTGTAATTTCCCATGAAGACATCTGTATACTTCGATACACTTTCGATACAATTACTTGTAAGCTACAACTACAACTGCAATAATTATTGTGGCGGGTCGCTCGCACACTGACAATGTCAGCGACCTATTCCCATTCATCAAGAGCCATCAACAACAGATACAATTCCGATATCGGCTAAAGTTGGCGCGTTTGACAGTGAATTCACATTCACTTTTGAGAAATTTACGCAATTTCCTGTCTTTATTTTTGGAAATGCATCTGACTTTCTACTATTTATGTCCCACAATAAACGAAGACTCACAGACTTACTGTAAAACACCAAAAATCCGGGCCTATTTTCTCACTTCCGTCCGCCATCTTGGTCTCATGAAAATAATCACCATCCCATATATTCCAATGTCAAACTCTTGAAAACTAATAAACTGAATCATAACTGTGCACACTTATTATTTGGCAAAATTAAATGCAGGGTGTCACAATGCTTATTTTTCAAAATACATCCTGATTAATGACTTGGCGGAATGGAAAAAAATTATGTCCAGGTATGACGTAAATGCCTGTATTGAATAAAATAAGTAGCCTACGGGTTCGTGTCAATGACTTGGTCAAAGGTCTATGAGACCTGTCGAGATATGATATGATATGATATGATATGATATGATATGATATGATATGATATGATATGATATGATATGATATGATATGATATGATATGATATGATATGATAAGACTACGTAATGAAATGTCCATGTAAAACTGTAGTCATGTCAATCGATGCTTAACAACACCTGCCATCCAATTAAATTGCTGTCAGGCTGGAGATTTTACATGCGCGTAAGCATAGGGAGCTCTAATATTCGGTCCACTTAACCTTAATCAACACATATCATACCTTGTGTTATTACAAATACATGCTTCTAAGCTATTCGATCAAGCAAATATGTCGGCTGGTTTCATTGAACGACGCATGTGTTGTTGCACAAATCTAGACATAAGGAAGTCAATTCTTGTAAGTATGGAATGGCACATAAATGTCTCCAACGTACCGACACTTTGATACACTTGTTTAAAGTGTGAAAGGGCCACAGTCGCTATATTTTATCATAGTGACCGTTATTTTCGTTTCGTGTGAGTACAGACAAGGAGTCTGTGGTGTGAGCAATGTTCATATTACTCTGCTCACTGCAAACATGCTAAATTTAAAATCGTCAGACCCCCCTTGTAGGTATGACAATAAATGTACCAAATTATTACAGTTTTTCATGTAAGCTACTATTCATATTGCTTCGTTCACTGCGAGATGCTCAATAGTCAGTCACCACATTTGAGCTCCCTCCCTGCTTGTAGATATAACAATTAATGTGTCGATAGCATAATTTAAGGTTCATACGAGAAATTGTTTCATCAGAAAACTTACATAATGTGTTTAAGCAGTTTCAGTATAAGTCTGATGATGATAATTCATCTTGTTTCAGTAAGCAGCAGAACACGTATAATTTACATTCACATGGAAGAAATAACTGAAATAATTTGACAAAACAGCGACTTTGTCCCTTTAATGTGTGTGATGAATAATCGGAAAAACGAGTTGAAAAACACAAGTGATGATGTTGTCTTTTGCAAAAATGGCAGCACTGCATAGGAATATAATCGGGTTTGACTTTAATGAATGTTTTCGGATCGAGGTTTGTACAGCAATGAAAAATGTGTGATCATGCTTTAACCACTTGTTTGAGTGGCACCAAATCTGCCTATGTTATCAGGTACCTAAAACTACCCAATTTCATACATTGGATTGTAAACAGCTACAATACTTGAACTCTACATTACAAGAGAGTCGCAGAAAACAACAAATACATCAGTGCTGTTTATAAAGAATAATACTAGTGTGTATGCAAAAATTAATGCTTTACATATATAATTCCTACAGTTCCCTGGCTTCGATAAAACATGGATGGAAGTGAGTATTGGCTTCGCCCGCGAGCAAAGCGATCAACAAGGAGAAGCAAAAAGACATCTTCCTCATTGCTGTCGTCATCATCCAGGTCATCGTCTACATCTTCATGTTTGTGTGGAAAAGCGACAATCCTAATACTCCTGACAATCTTGTTATTTTCTTTAGTTGCTGGGCTAATTGTCATGTTAGGTAGGTAATTTAACAGGTTTGTAGAGTGATTCAAGAGGTATAATTTACAGACGAGGAATTAGGCCATGAACTTTTCCAGAATGAAATTTATATAAAGAAAGATGTTTACTGGAAAAATAATAATAATAATAATAATAATAATAATAATAATAATTAAAAAGGTAATTATCATCGTATCATCTTTCGTTTTGGCTTAGCTTTTGATGTCATAAATAGATTGTCTGCTTACAGTAATACGTGCACAGCTGTGAATATGTTTGTATGGGGAAATTGATTTAAACAGAACTAGTTTTGGTTTACGGTCGTGATTGTAGGACTTTTCTGATTCAACTCACTAGTGCCTGTCATATTCTTTGATTTTATATCATACAATATGTGAAACTCACTTACCACTGTATTCAGGCAATCACACGGTGAACTTTGTAAAGATTTAGTCAGGTTTTCTCGCTATTACGCGTAGGAGTTTTATTTTCTGCGCTACAGAGTACCGCTTTTATGACAAATGGTTGGTTAAAATGACAAATTGTTGTGCGTTTCTTTGCAGTCGGTTACTTAGACCTCGTACAGAAGACAAGCTCATGCAATTATGATGGTGTCAGAACGACTACATCAGAAATTCCTGCATCGTCGAGGAAGCCACCTAAAGGTAGTTGTCAGTTTCCAGAAAAAAATCGGCAGACATGCAAGCATTGCACGTATACAAGATATTTGGCCATGTTTTATCTTTTTGTTAATTTACGAAAATTCGCTACCGTGACTTCAATGCCTATACACACGTCAATCAGAATTCAGTCGAGTGTTTCACCGGTGTGATCGTCAAAATTCTGTCAGCATATTCATTCTTCCAGATATGAAATACTTTATTCCAAAAGCGACGAAATATCAATTCGTCCACTGAGAGAGTGTGAAATAATGCTTCATCACCAAATTCGCGAAATAGATGTTTGTCAGAAAAATAATTATTAAGTGTTAATCAGATAGTCATCAACTTTGCACTTGAAGGGTTAACTGATTTTGCACAGTCACTTTTTCGATTTTTCCAACGCATAAATTAAAGCTTTTAAAACTTGTCATATTCAGCAATATATATTTCTACTGATTTCCTGGCTATCCATTTCAAATTCGTACATTCTCTTATGCTAATGTTAAAGGTAAATTGTCTTTTCCAGTCGTCGAACCGTCAGAACCAATGCCCATCTCTGTTCCACCTGGCAACTTTGAATACTTGTCCATCACTTTGCACGTGACATCAGATGTTATGCTCTCGATCACAGACACTGATAGTGACGTAATAATCGCGGTATATGGACGCAAAGATGTCGAACCCACACACGTCAGACATGATGTCCTCGTGTCAGTGATAGTGTAAGTGTTGATATTACGCACTCTTGCTTTAACCACTGCATAGAAAAATGTAATCGCTCTTCAGTAGGCGAAGGGGGTATCTTAGGTGTAAGCAGTTAAGGATTACATAGGATCTTCACTCGGATGAGAGATATTTCTATAGTTTTAGCAGTTAATAACCACGTTACAACGAGGGTAATCTGTAGCATGCCCGATGATGTAATTACATAACAATAAAGATAGGTCGAGCAAGTCAATACTAGAATTCACTAATGACATTGTTACAACACCACTTTGAACCGCCCCTTACAGCTCACAAGTTTAGCCACCTAACACCCGCACTCAATGGAATATTTTGACTGCACAGAGATGTATTCAACGGACTCGTCTGCACGAACATTCTATTAATAATATCGATGGAATTTCATATAAGTTGTCGTAAGACTTTGTGCTGCTGAGCATTAACACGATATATTCCTGTCGTCAGTGGTTAAAATTTCTCGCCAAATGTTGAAATATTGCCAAAGTTGTGTAAATAGGCAGGCTTAACATGGCTTAAGCTTAGGAGTATTAATCCTTTTTATTAACGTTCACTATTTCCAACCCTAATAAATGAATAAATCAAGTGTCAAAGGAATGCGCATTATATTGTTTTGACCATCAGTTGAGGGAAATGTTTTGTGAACGAAAATTGGTGTCGCACCCACATAATCTAAAGCATCATTAATCAAAAGCGAGACGACAGGCTGACAACATAAAACGACGATGATTTGCGGGTTCTTATTGACAAAGGTGCTTATAAGACATTCCTGCACTGCCATTTATTGCGTTCATGATCAATAAATTAGTATTCTCCTCAAGCCCTCTACTTACAAACAGTTGTGCTGCATAGAGACGCATGCTGAAATGGCTCAACATTCACTGCATGAAAAGCGCCGTTTTAGTTTTTATAAGTCGTCACGTCAAAAAAGGTAAAATGTAATATCGATGGAATTTCATATAAGTTGTCGTAAGACTTTGTGCTGCTGAGCATTAACACGATATTTTCCTGTAGTCAGTGGTTAAAATTTCTCGCCAAATGTTGAAATATTGCCAAAGTTGTGTAAATAGGCAGGCTTAACATGGGTTCAGCTTAGGAGTATTAATCCTTTTTATTAACGTTCACTATTTCCAACCCTAATAAATGAATAAATCAAGCGTCAAAGGCATGCACATTGTATTGTTTTGACTATCAATTGAAGGAAATGTTTTGTGAACGAAAATTGGTGTCGCACCCACATAATCTAAAGCATCATTAATCAAAAGCGAAACGACAGGCTGACAAAATAAAACGAGGATGATTTGTAGGTTCTTGTTGTCACAGGTTCTGATAAAACATTCCTGCACTGCCATTTATTGCGTTCATGATCAATAAAATTAGTATTCTCCTTAAGCCCTCTACTTACAAACAGTTGTGCTGCATAGAGACGCATGCTGAAATGGCTCAACATTTACTGCATGAAAAGCACCGTTTTAGTTTTTATAAGCCGTCACGTCAAAAAGGTAAATGTAATGCAAGAATGTGTAATCGACAGGGCTAAAATCTAAAGAAATCACCGCTATCTCTTCATGGAGAAGGGTTGCTCGAATCATTGAGGTCTCTTTTTTTACCTCATTGCTAAAATACTTAGAAGTAACGTGCGATTAGCGACAACAAATGGACGGGCCATTGATCACGACTACCGCCAGCCAGGTGCCTGTATGTGACAAAGCATCAAGTCTATTGTACAACACATAAGGCAGGTATAGCCGAGTCAATCAAACCATGGACGCGGAAACCCCCGAGTTGTCGCACCTGTTATCATTGTTCATAGCTAGGCCATTGTATACCATAATATATCGCAATACAACCCGGATAATTGCATGATTTCCATGACAGCTCAAATTGAATTATTGTATATTAATCTTAGTTTTTGAAGTTCGCCCAGTGTTTGTGCATAGACCGTAGTCTGTGAAATCAATGGCCTACCAGAGACTGCAGAACTGGAATTTTCACTTGTGCCCTCGATCTTAGATACGGAACGTGATGTCGAAAGCTTTCTATATGGGTCCAAAGATGCCAAGCCAGCATACGTTAGTGAGTGTTGATATTACGCACTCTGATTTTATAAGGTTTCGCGTTAACATACTATGGCAAATGTCGCAGCGATGTCTGTCTGTCGGTATGTCTGTCCGTCTGTCTGTATGTCTGTGTGTTTGTCTGTCGGTCTGTCTGTTGGCCCGATATCTCAAGAATGGCTTATCGGATCAAAATAGAATGCGCTACATAAATTCTGTTTGAAAATGACAAGTACTGATTTTTTGTGGATGTGGCTTGCATATTTCATGCTCATGCGCATAATTAGTTATTGCAGAAAAAAACAGACATACATTGAGTACGACTGCACAGAACTGGATGAGATTTGCGACAAATATTGATCGGACAAGGATTTATCGGCCATAAAAATCATGAGGGTGTGACATGAAACTTAATTGCTAATTTCCATATTTGATGAACTTTTCTAATTAGGGATATAGATCTGAATTGACTGATTTAAAAAAATTGACGAAACTTGGTATGTATATTTAAGATACTATGATTTAACATTACTGAAAGTCGTTCAGCGTTTTAACTTCAGCTAATTCCTAATTTGCATATTTAATGAACTTTCCTAATTAGGGTTACACATCTTGATTGCCTTGACCAAACTTGACCGAACTTGTTATGTACACTGAGGATACTATGATAAAACATCATTGAAAGTAATTTTGGACTTTTTATTGCAGCTAATTCCTAATTTGCATATTTAATGAACTTTCCTTATTAGGGTTATATATCTTGATTGACGTGACCAAATTTGACGAAACTTGCTATGTACATTGAATATACTATGATACAACATTATTAAAAGTCATTGTAGATTTCTACTGCAGCTAATTCCTAATTTGCATATTTAATGAACTTTCCCTATTAGGGTTATATATTTTGATTGACTTGACCAAAGTTGATGAAACTTGCTATGTTTATGGAAAATACTATAATACAACACTATTGAAAGTCATTAAGCATTTTTACTGCAGCCAATACCTAATTTGCATATTAAATGCATTTTTCTTATTAGGGTTACATATCTTGATTGACTTGACAAAATTGACGAAACTTGCTATGTACACTGAAGATACTGTGATATAGCATTCTTGGAAGTCATTAAGCATTTTTACTTCAGCCAATTCCTAATTTGAATATTTAACAACTGTCCTAATTCGGGATATATCTGGATTAACTTGGCCCATATTGACGAAACATGGTAAAAATTTAAATTCACAGACAACTGTAATATATACTGAAGCAATATATACTGAAACTCGTGAGCAGTTTCAGTTCATATCTGGTATGCACTGCATAAGAAAAAGTAATCATTCCTTCAGTAGGCGAAGGGGGTGTCTTTGGTGTTATCAGTTAAGGATTACATAGGATCTTCCCTCAGTGGAGAGACATTTCTACACAGTTTTGGAAGTTAGCGACCGCGTTACCGTGTAGCATGTCCCCGCAAGACAAAATTCAATGCAACATTTTGTGATTGCGCAGAAATTCCTTCAACAGATTCATCTGCATCAAAGCTCTATTATGCTGTCTAAAAATTATGTATAGAATTTCAATATCATCGGGTCGTAAGAGGTAGTGCTAGTGACTATTAACAAGTTATATTCATATCGTTAGTATGCGCAATTTTTCGTTCAATGAAGAAATACTGTCACAGCTTTGTAAATAGGCAGGCTAAACATGGCTTCATATAGCGTAAGAGAATTACTCCTTTTTATTAAAGTTCCCTGTTTTCAATATTCATAAATGAATATATCCAGAGTCAAAGAAATCCGCTTTACATTGTATAGACTATCAGTTAAATTGTTCCGGGACATTTTTTGTTAATGAAATTTGGTGTCGTTCCGATATAATCCATTTAAATACCCAATCAAAAGTGAGACGAAAGGATCACAAACAAATGATAATGATTTGTAGGTTCTTGTTGACAAAAGTTCTTATAAGACATTCTTTGATTGACATTTTTTTTCGTGAATGATCACTAAAATTACAGATCTCCTCAAGCACGCCACCTAAACACCGTTGTGCTCCTCAGAAACGCAAGCTTCAATGATTCCATATTCACTGCCACAATTGACTCATACGCGGTTTTAAAGTATTTACATGAAGGACTAGACCGTTTTATTATTATTTGGAATCTGGAAGATTTCTAACAAAAAAGATGTCAAGAAGCTGGATTTCAAGAAATAATCGAGCTAGTGAAGACAGAAAAAATCGTTGATCTTAGCTGTTGAGGATGACATGCCATATCCACTCAGTGGATGGGAATTTTTATATTTTAAGCACTTAATGTCTGCGTTACAACGAGGGTAACCTGTAGCATGTCCGATGATGATATTACATTACAATAAGATAGGTCGATCAAGTCAGTACTAGAATTCATTATAACACGCCACATGCTCATTTGGTGTCGCGATTCGCCAGAATACGTCACGTGACGACAAAAATAGATATGTCTAGTCCCCACCGGATCGACAAAGGTCACGTCAGAGGGTATTTTTTGAAAAGCTATTTCCCTAAGGAAATAGTTCTAACCAAAATTGGAAAAGTGCCCTGTCACGTGACCGTAGTGTCGTCTGCAGCTTTGCAACAATGACGGGTGACTAGAAGGTGATGTGCGTCCGGGATAGGTGACGACACATTCTTAAAAACAGATTTTCCAACATTTTCCAACATTACAACAGCGTAGGAACTTCAACAGCTCATCGACGGAAGAGATTACAGTGCAACTAAGGATGTCGCTAGGTATGCTCAGAATATTTTTTGAAAGAAAGTGATAATACGTACAACTGAAACCGCTGTGGAAACATCGCCCAGTAAACTTGTCACAATGGATTGTTACGGTGCAAAATATCAAAACACGTTAAAAACTATATTTAAATAATAACACACGCCAGCAAGGGCCTTTGGCTCGGGCATCATCAATATTACCGTCATGAGCACCATCCCTTGGGCGGGCAACAAATCGTGATCTTGCCCGTGCTAGCGTGTGTTATTAATTTTAGTACACCGAACAAACACTTGCTTTCGAAACTTTGCTCAGAATGCAGTTAAGTGTCGAACAAGACTCGCCACAGTGAAACGTTCTATTTGTTGCTCGATCGCAATGCTACATTAAGTTAAATTAACGTTTAAAAACGAAGACAGTGTTGTTCAAGCTTTTCTCGTTTAATGTACTAAACATCGTCGTATACTTCAGGTCGAGCTAATTTCTTGTACCTTTTCAAAAGCCATTGCTTTACAGAAAATACCAAGCAAATGTACGCGATGATGTGGTACGCGCAGAAAGGATGCGCGGTATTCCAGAACGTGGTAGCGGGCTATATCACAGCACGCGACAGGGCTATATCACCTTAGCCATGTTCTATCACTTTTTGTTCTATATCACGTGAGTGAGGCTCAGCCAATCACAGTACCTGAATAATACGTGAGGTGTAATAAAACAATACAACATGAGCATGTGGTGTGTTATAATTAAATAATAACACACGCCAGCGAGGGCAAGATCACGATTTGTTGCCCGCCTAAGAGATGGTGCTCATGACGGTATATTGATGAAGGCGAGGGTATCATCAATATTACCGTCATGAGCACCATCCCGAGGGCAGGCTACAAATCGTGGTATTGCCCATGCTAGCGTGTGTTATTAATTTTATTACACCGAACAAACACTTTTGTTTTCGAAACTTTGACTAGAATGCAGTCAAGTGACGATTGAGACTCGCCACAGTGAAGCGTTCTAAGTTTGTTCCTCGATCGAAATGCTACATGAAGTTGAAGATCAACATATATTAACGTCTAAAAACGAAGACAGTGTTGTTAAAGCTTTTCTCGTTTAATGTACTAAATGTCAACTACTTCAAGTCCAGCTAATTTCTTGTACCTTTTCAAAAGCCATTGTTTTACAGAAAATACGAAGCAAATGTACGCGATGATGTGGTACGCGCAAAAAGGACGCGCGGTATTCCAGAACGTGGTAGCGGGCTATATCAGTGCACGCGACAGGGCTATATCACCTGTGCCATATTCTATCACTTTTTGTTCTATATCACGTGAGTGAGGCTCAGCCAATCACACTTCCTGGATAATACGTGAGGTGTAATAAAACACCTATAGCCTGGTCTTTATTCGGGCTTTAGCGCTCGTCTATTACCCCTCGTGGCCGTGTGTTACCAGAAACACATCGCTATACCCCTCGGCCTACAGCCTCGGGGAATAGCGACGTATTACTGGTAACACACCACCCCTCGGGTTGATAGACGGGCGCTATAACCCTCATGACCGGGCAATAGGTGTTTACTACTGGTATTGTTACAACACCGCTTTGAACCGCCCCTTAGAGCTGACAAGTTTAGCCATCCAACACCCGCACTCAATGGGATATTTTGACTGCGCAGAGATGAATTCAATAAACTCGTCTGCACGAAAGTTCTGTTACACTCTCTCAAAATTACCGATGAAATTTCATATAAGTAAGTGGTCGCAAGAGTTTGTGCTGCTGAGCATTAACACGATATTTTCCTGTCGTCAGTGGTTAAAATTTCTCGCCAAATGTTGAAATATTGCCAAAGTTGTGTAAATAGGCAGGCTTAACATGGCTTAAGCTTAGGAGTAATAATCCTTTTTATTAACGTTCACTATTTCCAACCCTAATAAATGAATAAATCAAGCGTCAAAGGCATGCACATTGTATTGTTTTGACTATCAATTGAGGGAAATGTTTTGTGAACGAAAATTGGTGTCGCACCCACATAATCTCAAGCATCATTAATCAAAAGCGAGACGACAGGCTGACAACATAAAACGAGGATGATTTGTAGGTTCTTGTTTTCACAGGTTCTGATAAAACATTCCTGCACTACCATTTATTGCCTTTATGATCACTAAATTTACAGATCTCCTCATGCACTCAACCTAAACACCGTTGTGCTGCACAGAAACGCATGCTTCAATGTCTCCATATTCACTGCAAGAATTGACTTATGCACTGATTTTAAAGTATTCATATCAAGGGCTGGACCATGTGATTATTATTGGGAATCTGGAAGACTTTTAAAATAAGATTTCAAAATAATCTAGCCAAGGATGACAAACAAATCGTCGGTGTTAGCTGTTTTGGAAGATATGCCATGTCCGCTCTGCCTCGGTGGATGGACATATTTGTATTTTAAGCAGTTAATGTCTGCGATACAACTAGGGTCAGTTCTAGAATTCACTGATGACACCAATACAACACCGCTTTGAACCGCCCCATACAGCTCATAAGTTTAGCCTCCTGACACCCGCACTCAATGGGATATTTTGACTGCACAGCTATGTATTCAACGGACTCGTCTTCACGAACATTCTATTAATAATATCGATGGAATTTCATATAAGTTGTCGTAAGACTTTGTGCTGCTGAGCATTAACACGATATTTTCCTGTTGTCAGTGGTTAAAATTTCTCGCCAAATGTTGAAATATTGCCAAAGCTGTGTAAATAGGCAGGCTTAACATGGGTTCAGCTTAGGAGTATTAATCCTTTTTATTAACGTTCACTATTTCCAACCCTAATAAATGAATAAATCAAGCGTCAAAGGCATGCACATTGTATTGTTTTGACTATCAATTGAAGGAAATGTTTTGTGAACGAAAATTGGTGTCGCACCCACATAATCTAAAGCATCATTAATCAAAAGCGAGACGACAGGATGACAAAATTAAACGAGGATGATTTGTAGGTTCTTGTTGTCACAGGTTCTGATAAAACATTCCTGCACTGCCATTTATTGCGTTCACGATAAAAAAAAGTTAATATTGTCCTCAAGCTCTCTACTTACAAACAGTTGTGCTGCATAGAGACGCATGCTGAAATGGCTCAACATTTACTGCATGAAAAGCACCGTTTTAGCTTTTATAAGCCGTCATGTAAAAGAGTACATGTAATGCAAATTGTTTAATTGACAACGCTAAAATCTAAAGAAATCGCCGTTATCTCTTCATGGAGAAGGGTTGCTCGAATCATTGAGGTCTCTATTTTACCTCCTTGCTCAAGTACTTAGAAGTAACGTTCGATTAGCAACAACAAATGGACGGGTCATTGATCACGACTACCGCCAGCCAGGTGCCTGTATGTGACAAAGCATCAAGTTCATTTTGCAACACATAAGGCAGGTATAGCTAAGTAAATCAAACCATGGACGCGGTATGATACCTCCGAGTGGTCGCACCTGTCTATTATTGTTTATTGCTAAGCCAATATATCGCAATACAAACCGGATAATTGCATGATTGCCATGATAGTTCAAATTAAATAATTGCATATTAACCTTAATTTTCCAAGTTCGCCCGTGTTTGTGCATAGACCAGGGTCTTTGAAATCAGTGGCCTACCAGAAACTGTGTAGAACTTGAATTTTCACTTGTGCCTTCGATCTCAGATATTTAACGTGATGTCGAAAGCTTTCCATATGGACCCAAAGATGCCAAGCCAGCATACGTTAGACATGATGTCCTTGTCTCATTGATAGTGTGAGTGTTGATATTACGTACTCTGATTTTATTAGGTTACGCGTTAACACACGTGGGCAAATGTCGCAGCGATGTCTGTCTGTCGGTATGTCTATCCGTCTGTATGTATGTTTGTGTGTTTGTCTGTCAGTCTGTCTGTTGGCGCGATATCTCATGAACGGCTTATCGGATCAAAATAGAATGCGCCACATAGATTCTGTTTGAAAATGGCAAGTACTGATTTTTTTGTGGATGTGGCTTGCATATTTCATGCTCAAGTACATAATTAATTATTTCAGAAAAAACAGACATATACTGAGTACGACGACTGCACAGAATTTGATGAGATTTGCGACACATATTGATCACAGAAGGATTTATCGGCCATAAAAACATCTGAGCGAGCAGACGTTTTCCTAATCTCACGCTGGCTTTGTGTACGAATGGAACGTTGGCGGATAGCATTGTGCATAGCAACCATAATCGAGGTAGTTCAGAAACGCACGTGATTGCCCATATTTGGGCAACGGGCCGAGGCGTGATATGAATAAAAAATACACGGAAGTGAGGGCGCTTTCCCCCATAGCTTTACACAGGCACGTGAATGTAGGTATATGATAAACGTAGAAATACAGTCACAGCTTTGTAAATAGGCAGGCTAAACATGGCTTCATGTGGCTGTAAAATATATAGCTTAAGAGAATTACTCCTTTTTAGTCCCCATGGACACCGTCCGGGGGGACTTATAGGTTTGGTCATGTCCGTGCGTGTGTGCGTCCGTCCGTTCACGCAGATATCTCAGAGATGCTTGGAGCGATTTCATTCAAACTTGGTACAAGGATTACTTCATATGTCATACATATGCACGTCAATTTTTTTATTTGATACCATTCAATATGGCCGCCAGGCGGCCATTTTATTACGAATTTTCATGTACAGAGCCATAACTCAGACAAGTTGCAACCGATTTTATTCAAAGTTGGTACAAGGACATTGACCAATGTCACGGATATGCATGTTGATTTGTTTTGTGATACAATCCACTATGGATGCCGTGCGGCCGTTTTGTTACGATTTTTTTATGTACAAAGCCAGAACTCGGGCATATCTCAACCGATTTTATTCAAAGTTTTTACAAAGACATTGACCTATGTCATGCATAGGCACGTCAATTTGTTTTGTGATATGATCAAATATGGCCCCAAGGCGGCCATTTTGTTACAATTTTTTCATGTCCTTAGCCAACACTCGGGCACGTCTCAACCGATATCACCAATTTTATTTAAACTTAGTACAAGGACATTGACTTATGTCATATTATACATAGGCACATTGATTTGTTTTGTGATACGATCCAATATTGCCGCCGTGTGGCCATTTTTTTAGGATTTTTTCATGTCTGGAACCATAACTCAGACATGTATCAAGCAAATTTATTCAAAGTTGGTACAAGGACATTGATTAATGTTATACATACGTATGTCGATTTGTTTCACGATATGGTCCAATATGGTCACATTGTGGCAATTTTGTTATGGTTTTTTCATGTCGAAAGCCATAACTCTGGCAAGTCTCAACTGATTTTATTCAAACTTGGTACATGGACGTTGAGTTATGTCATACATATACGTGTTGATTTTGTTACGATTTTCTCATGTACAGAGCCATAACTCAGATATATTTCCACCAGTATCATTCAAAGTTGGTACAAGGACATTGACCTACTTCATACATATGCTCGTCAATTTGTTTCACGTCATGTAGCTGTATCATATCACTTATTGAAGTTTCGTAATTAGGCTAATATGTCAAGAAATACTGCAAATTTCATGAAACTTTGTACAGATGTTAAACTCACATTGCTCTAACATTGAAAAAGACATTTATCAGTGTCACTTTAATTAATTTGTAATTGCATATGTAATGAACTTTCCTAATTAGAGTGATGTATCCACAAATACAATGTCAAATTTGATGAACTTGATACAGATGTTGATCTCATAGTGTTGTAAATACTGCATCAAACTTTATGAAATATGGTACCGGTGATAATCTGTTAGTGTTAGGATAGTATGCAAAAATGTTTTGCAACATCCTGTTGATTAATTCCTAGTTGACTCATTCAATGAACTTTAGGATGGTGGCCCACATTGGTTTTATGTTTTCATAACCATGGAACGCATTCTTGGCCATTGAGCACCATCTGTATCAAAGTATTTTTATCACAGACCTAATTAATGAAGAGGACTCTATCCTCTCTGAGGACATGTAATCAAAGTACCCATTAACAAGTGCGGACTGGGTCATCAACGATGACTTGTAATTAAAGTTTCCTGTTTTCAATGTTCATAAATGAATATATCCAGAGTCAAAGAAATCCGCTTTACATATTCACTTTCATTCACATATTTTTTCATTCACATATATTTACATATTCATATACATTCCATATTCACTGCCACAATTGACTTATACGCGATTTTAAAGTATTTACATGACGGGCTGTACCATTTTATTATTATTGGGAATCTGGAAGATTTCTAACAAAACAAAAGATGTGAAGAGGCTGGATTTCCAAACATAATCGAGCAAGGGATGACATAAAAATCGTTGATCTTAGCTGTTGAGGATGACATGCCATGTCGGCTCAGTGGATGGGCATTTTTGTATTTTAAGCCTTAATGTCTGCGTTACAACGAGGGTAACCTGTAGCATGTCCGATAATGAAATGATATTACAATTAAGATAGGTCGATCAAGTCAGTACTAGAATTCACTATTGACATTGTTACAACACCGCTTTGAACCGCCCCTTACAGCTGACGAGTTTAGCCATCCAACACCCGCACTCTATGGAATATTTTGACTGCCCAGAGATGTATTATGCAGACTCGTTTGCACGAAAGTTCTGTTACACGCTTTCACAATTATCGATGGAATTTCACATAAGTGGTCGTAAAAGTTTTTGCTGGTGGGCATCAAGACGATATATTCCTGTCGTCAGTGGTTAAAATTTCTCGCCAAATGTTAAAATATTGCCAAAGCTGTGTGAATAGGCAGGCTTAACATGGGTTCAGCTTAGGAGTATTAATCCTTTTTATTAACGTTCACTATTTCCAACCCTAATAAATGAATAAATCAAGCGTCAAAGGCATGCACATTGTATTGTTTTGACTATCAGTTGAGGGAAATGTTTTTTAAACGGAAATTGGTGTCGCACCCACATAATCTAAAGCATCATTAATCAAAAGCGAGACGACAGGCTGACAAAATTAAACGAGGATGATTTGTAGGTTCTTGTTGTCACAGGTTCTGATAAAACATTCCTGCACTGCCATTTATTGCGTTCATGATCAATAAAGTTAATATTCTCCTCAAGCTCTCTACTTACAAACAGTTGTGCTGCATAGAGACACATGCTGAAATGGCTAAACATTTACTGCATGAAAAGCGACGTTTTAGCTTTTTATAAGCCGTCACTTTAAAGAATAAATGTAATGCAAGATTGTGTAATCGACAGAGCTAAAATCTAAAGAAATAATAATTATAATAATAATAATAATTTATTTCACCATAAGAAATGTTTAACATTTCATGAATATGACTGTATGTACAATGGGTGGGGACCATGAAATATAATTCAGCAGAACTAATTTTCCTATATGGCCCCAACAAAATATATGAAATAAATAATTTTTATATAATGAAGGTATTTAGAGTTGCAAAAATATTATACATGTAGAAAAAAATAGGTACATACTCTGATACTAAATACACAAAGAAATAACTTCAAAAATAATCGGAATTGATGGGGAAAACAGAGCAAAAAAGAATATCATAATTTAGGAAAAGGGATGAAATCAAGAAATAAAAAAGAAACAGTACAACAACACTTAAAGCTGAAAATACTTATTGAAAAGAAATGAAGTCTGACAAATTACAAAGGAAGAAAAACTAAATCAATCAACCATAAAATGGAGGAGGTTTTGTTTCAACTCCTTTTTAAATTTTTGTCTTGATGTTGTCTGTTTAATTGAGGAGGAAAGTGAGTTCCGATGTTTTGCAGCAGCGAACGTAATTTGATTTTGTGTGAGTGTGAGATTATGTTTTGGGATACAAACATTTCAAGCAAGGACTTGACGAGTAGAATAATCATGCACAAGTGGACGGAAAAATTTATTGATGTCATGGGAATAACGATTATGTTTTAGGTCAAAGACGAATGTACAAGTTAAAAATTTACAGTTATCTCTTCATGGAGAAGGGTTGCTCGAATCATTGAGGTCTCTATTTTACCTCATTGCTAAAATACTTAGAAGTAACGTGCGATTAGCGACAACAAATGGACGGGTCATTGATCACGACTACCGCCAGCCAGGTGCCTGTATCTGACAAAGCATCAAGTCCATTGTGCGACACATAAGGCAGGTATAGCTTAGTCAATCAAACCATGGACGCGGTATAAAACCTCCGAGTCGTCGCACCTGTCTAACCTGTCACCCGCTAAGCCATTGTATACCATAATATATCGCAATAAAACCGGATAATTGCATGATTTCCATGATTGTTCAAATTGAATTCTTGAATATTAATCTCAGTTTTTCAAGCTCGCCCAGTGTTTGTGCACAGAACGTGGTCTGTGAAATCTATGGCCTGCTGGAGACCGTGCAGAACTGGGAGTATATTTCATGAGAAACGATTACAACAGCCTTTTCTTTTTACAATTCACCATGAACATGTAAATGTAATCATTTTGTATACCCATGCAAACAAACACGTCAATCGCCTTATGCAGTAATTTTTTTAAAAATTATTAAGGGCTTGACTGTGTGGTAACCTGGGGGATCTGGCCGAGGATGGCGGTCATATTAAAAGAATAAACATTTTCAGCATGCATGAAGTAACACTTGACTCATACAAGAACTGAAAGTGACGCCATAAGCCTTCTATATGGACCCAAAGATGCCGAATCCAGACACGTAAGACTTTATGTCCTCGTCTCATTGATAGTTAAGTGTTGATATTACTCTTTTGCACAGCATAAGAAAGGAAATCGCTCCTTTAGTAGTCGAAGGTGGTGTCTTTGGTGTTAGTATCTCAAGATAATATAGCACGTTCACCTAGTACAAAGACATTTCTATAGGTTTAGCAGTTGATGACCGCGTTACAACGAGGGTAACCTGCAGCATGTGCAAGGATATAATCACCATTTACACTGTTGCCACTGCTTTGAACTGCCCCGAAACACAAACATACAATGAAACATTCTGTTACTGTGCAGAAATACCTATTATGCTGTCTATATCTATTATGCTGTCTTAAAATTATGCTTAGAATTTCAATATAAGAGCCGTAAGAATTAATAATAATAATAATAATTTATTCATTTATAAAGCGAGTAAATCCACACAAATAGTGTGATCAGAGACGCTGGGTAAATGCAATCAATTTTAAAAAGGTTACAAGAATTAAAAACAAAACAAAAACAAAAATATACAATGAATGAGTTCAGTTAAAAGCAGAATTAAAAAGAAATGTTTTAAGACTTGATTTAAAACTTGTCAGGCTTGGGGAGCGACGAACCTCAATTGGAAGATTGTTCCATAAAAAGGGGGCGGCAATACTGAACGCATGGTCCCCATATTTCTTTGTGCGCGACCTGCTTTTACACAGTTTAAATTGATCAGCGGACCTTAGATTACGGGTTGGGACGTACAAATTAACCATGCTAGAAAGATAAGTTGGACCGAGTGAATGGATACATTTATAGGTGAAGATAAGAATCTTAAATACAATACGTTGAGACACAGGCAGCCAATGCAACTGAAACAAAATCGGGGTGATATGCTCAGTGACTCTTGAGCGAGTTACAATTCTGGCAGCTACATTCTGGATACGTTGAAGGCGATCAATTGAATATTTCGGAAGACCATAAAGAAGCGAATTACATGAATCAATGCGTGATGTCACAAAAGCATGAATCAACTGTTCCGTGTCTGATCTAGAGAGATATTTGCGAATATTTGCAATGCGTCGTAAGTGAAAAATAGCTGAGCGGCAGATATTGTTGACATGAGGGTACATCGTAAGACCAGAATCCAGGATAACTCCAAGACTTTTTGCCTGACTTTGAGCAGGAATCAGGGTGTCACCGACCCGTATCCCCTGTATTCTATCGTCCGAAGCATTACTGGAAGATGCAGAGAAAGTTACAAATTCAGTTTCATCATCATTCAAACAAAGGAAATTAGCAGACATCCAGGACCTAACTTGTGAAATACAAAGTTCAAGATTGCTGGCTGTCACAGAAGCTTCATTGATCTTAAAAGACATATATAATGATGAATCATCTGGATAAAAACTATACAGGCAACCATGACTTGCAACTAATTTCCCCAAAGGAGATGTATATACATTAAATAGTATAGGGCCAAGACGGACCCTTGTGGAACCCCGGTATCAATTTGACGGAAACATGATTTTGTGGAATCGATAATAACACACTGGCTACGGTTAGAAAGATATGAGCGGAACCAATTAAGCGCATTTCCTGAAACACCAAGAAGGTCTGACAGTCGACATAATAAAATATTATGATTAACGGTATCGAACGCTGCAGAAAGATCAAGTAAAACCAAAAATACATAATGTTAGTGACTATTAACATGGTATGTTCTTGTCTTCAGTATCTACCATTTTTTGTAAAATGTAGAAATACTGTCACAGCTTTGTACATAGGCAGGCTAAACATGGCTTTATGTGGCTGTAAAATATATGGCTTAAGGGAATTACTCCTTTTTATTAAAGTTCCCTGTTTCTAACGCTCAAAATGAATATATCATGAGTCAAAGGAATGCGCGTTACATCGTATTGACTATCAGTAAAATATCATGGGCATTTTTGTTAACGAAAATTGGTGTTGCACCGATATGATCCATTGAATGTACTCAATCAAAAGTGAGACGAAAGGATCACAAACGAATGATAATGATTTGTAGGTTCTTGTTGTCACAAATAAGCCGTGTCTTTATAAACGTTAAAAGCAACATATACTCTATTGGATCTCAACGCTATTAAATCCATACGCAATAAGCAAGAACTGATGGTACATCAGTTGAAAAGTAGGCAGCAAAGTTACGATTTCAAACTTGTCAATCTGGAAATTCCGCATCCTTGAACACATCCATACTATTGTATTCGGTATCATTGATGTAGCTAATCTTTGGTTGCAATTGATGGCAATATATTCATACCGGTCTGTCTTTGAGTTTCCGATGTTTCATGCTTAACATTGTGCACAATGTTGGTAAAGTCAAATATGTGGATTGAACTGCACACACTTTAGATGGTTTTCACAATATATATTAATTCTTCAAAGATCCACATTGCACTAATTTTATAAACTTTGTCACCATAGCACCTACACAAGTTTTAGTGGCTAATAGAATTGTTGTCAAAAGTTGGGACAAACGCTGGTTTCATCCCTTTTGAACCAGTTATATGTACGAAATATTGTTTATTGGGCTTCTTGTGATATTCGGAATCAAATATAGCTTAAGTAATGCCTTGTCATCGTGAGCTAAGTGGCTGTTAAATTTATTTAAAATTGGTGAATGATTCTGAAATATCTCCTTCTCAAGTTGTGGTACAGAGTTAGTCTCCATAGAACTGCTTCTACTAACACGTAGTTGTACGTCTCCCGTATCACGATAGACGGACTGGTTATATGGTAGAGTCATCTTCGCTTGTGTCAGATTGATTTTGATTGCTGTCACAACTAGATTAGCCCCAACTATAGCTTTCTGAGCTCATTGAACTGTGGTGTCAGAATACATGTTGTTCACAGAGCTACGTTCATCACTGTCTTTATGATTACCTTTCTTTATGTTCTCACTCAAAACGGGTCTTCTGACAGAATTGTCAAGTCTATCACAGTACCCAGCGTTAGCTACAAGGGATTGATTATTTTTACTTTCAAATTCTTTGGGTTTGTAAGTTGATGTTCAAGAACATATTTTTAAGCGCTCCAAATTTACGGGGTTTTTTAACTTATCTATTCAACACAGATGGTGTGCCTTCTCAAGGTCTTCTGCTGTTTGTGTGAGGTTCTTGGCTCTTACCTTGGCTTTCATGGTTTTCAGATACTGATAAGGGCTGGGCATCCCTTGCACGAAAACAGTTTGTAGGCTCTTTAAAGACATGATTTTTGCCACAGACAAAGAAAACAAAAGTATCAAAAATACAAAGATATAATCACTGAAACATAATTTTTATGAAATTAGATATGGCCAACAGCCCTCAATTGTACCTGATATTGAGTAGAATGGTAACCATCATAGAGATCACATTTGGTTACAACGATGAATTACCATATGTTACTTCAGATGTGAAATTTGGTTATTATACTGATATCGACACTTCCCAATTACATAGTGCAGTTCATTAACTGGAAGGACAACCAGCAGCCACTTTACATCAGGGACTATTTCGTATGCATGAGCCCTTGATGGAAGGTAAACTTTCTCTAGTAGAATCACCAATTGCGTCAGTGGCCACTGCGTCAGCTACCTTGACAGAAACTACATCATCGTGCACCACTCTGTAAGGCCAAAGAGGGAGATCCAATACATGAGCATCCAAAGACTGTATTCATAGCTTTGACGACTACGTCGGCTATACTGGTCGTGTAATCACATATTTTCCTACATAATCAGAAATTGAATTGGCTTTATGATACGGACTACTATTGACATGGTTATATTTTGTATGATTTCAAGCATACTTGCTTTTCTATTAAGAATAGAACACTTGGCTTGTTCATTGAATGAGATTTTGAAAGACGCAGGTATCCGAGCTAATGCAACTTCTGTAAGGGCTGATGTTAGTGGTAACCCAGCCAGGGACGCTAGTGCAGATGATGCTTGTGAAGAAAGGCAGACCAAATCTATTTTGTCTTGTTGCCTGTGGCCAAAGTGAGGAACTCTTTGGATTTATTTATTTTTATTTTATTTTTTTTTGTTTTATTTGAAGAAGGAGCAATGGATTGTAGCCCTCTTACAGCCCCAATGAGAAAGAAAAGTCTACGAAGCATAAAATACAAGAACATAAGGAACAGTAAGCGCCAAAGCCTAATAACAAAACAAATTGACCAATAAAATCACATTTTAGCAGCAACTAAACAATAAAATAAAGCTAAGCATATAATTAAAAATAACAATGACACAACATATTATGGTGTCCAATCCATGCCAAAATTACTACTTTGATTTACAACACAACATGCCATTCCGAATTCTATTTTACAATTCAACATGCTATTTCACAACACAACATGCACTTCCAAATCCTATTTTACAACTCAACATGCTATTTCACAACACAACATGCCATTCCAAATCCTATTTTACAACTCAACATGCTCTTCCCAATTTCATTTGACAACACATCATGCACTTCCAAATCCTATTTTACAACTCAACATGCTATTTCATAACACAACATGCACTTCCAAATCCTATTTTACAACTCAACATGCTCTTCCCAATTTCATTTGACAACACATCATGCACTTCCAAATCCTATTTTACAACTCAACATGCTCTTCCAAATTTCATTTGACAACACATCATGCACTTCCAAATCCTATTTTAAACTCAACATGCTCTTCCCAATTTCATTTGACAACACATCATGCACTTCCAAATCCTATTTTACAACTCAACATGCTCTTCCGAATTTCATATGACAACACATCATGCACTTCCAAATCCTATTTTACAACTCAACATGCTCTTCCCAATTTCATTTGACAACACATCATGCACTTCCAAATCCTATTTCACAATTCAACATCCCATTCTAAAGCTAGCTCTGCGGACCAAGGCAGTGTTACTGGCTATCGAACAAGATTCAAAATGGCGGACGCGAAATGGTCCCCTCGCACAGAGAGAGAAATGCGAACTTTGCACAAGTCTAAAAACGCAGCTT
>LD343829.1:522558-617391 GCA_001465055.1 Ptychodera flava
AATTGGGAAGAGCATGTTGAGTTGTAAAATAGGATTTGGAAGTGCATGTTGTGTTGTGAAATAGCATGTTGAGTTGTAAAATAGGATTTGGAAGTGCATGATGTGTCGTCAAATGAAATTGGGAAGAGCATGTTGAGTTGTAAAATAGGATTTGGAAGTGCATGTTGTGTTGTGAAATAGCATGTTGATTGTAAAATAGGATTTGGAATGGCATGTTGTGTTGTGAAATAGCATGTTGGATTGTAAAACAGAATTCGGAATGGCATGTTGTGTTGTAAAATCAAAGTAGTAATTTTGGCATGGATTGGACACCATAAACATATTCCATGAAAGAATTTTAATTGTGATGCAAAACATTACGTAACTCTGGTATGAACAGTTAAAAATATAAAGGTCATATTGCCATACGATTCAGTTAAAAAGATTCAACATTTCTTTGGGCATAGTTGAGAAAGCGAAGGCATACTCGGGCATTGGAAATGTTCCTGGCAGTATTGTAAAGAGCAATAAATGATGAAAGAGACTTGACACGATGAATATTGATGAGAGGAAATTTAGTGTGACTGATGATGATCCTGAACTGTAGCCGTTCATGAAGCTGACGGAGTTGCTGGTTCCCCTATACTTGTGACAAAACCTAGCATTGCAGACAGTTATACCATTCGACAGTCACAAGAAAAATAACTCATTTATAAGACTTGCGTACTCGCTGTGTGCGGAATTTTATGTTGAAATGTTTTTTACAATATGTATTCATCAATGCTTAGTGAAAAGATTCTGTAAATGTTTCTGAAAAAATAATGGCATTTTTATGGTTTTTGTATTGGTCTAGAGTAAAGGCAGGCTAAAAAGGACAGACAGACAGGTACATCCTAACCGTCATTTTCGTCAAAGGTTGTGAGATAATAACTTGTATTACAATATTGTTGGCTTCATCGAAGGATTCCAGAAACTCTACTTTGTCAGAAGACTGGATATTGTAGGTGCTTTAATGACACAGAAGATGATGTACAACTCCATTACCTGCAAGAATATTGGCTGTTAAAGTTAATCCATGATAAAGGAACTCCTCATATATTTAAGGCAGATGACAATATTTATGTTAAAATGTAACCATGTAGTGCAGCATCAGCCCTTACGAAGTACTACATTAAGACTACATTAGTTACAGAGTTGGGCACTAACGTAGTTTTTGCCATCGCGGAGTATGGTGTAACAACTTGGCAGGCATAGCCGGTTCAAATGATATCACATGATCACCATTTGACACCTTGTAGCCTCCCTCTGGGCATATCCGGTAACATGGTCACCATTTGACACAATGGGGTGTAGCAAGTTCAAACCTATTTGGTATCCAAGTGTAGCTTCTATTAATGAGGTGAGTATAGTTGATGGAGAAAAAAATACACAGAAACGGTCATGTTATACTTCTTGCGTGTTCCTTTGTTCTGTTTGCAGATACTTATTGCTCTTATTGTTTTTGATGGTACTAGATTTACACTCAATTTCCACTAAAATTAACGTGAGGGGAATCGCATAGCGAGACATAATTGTTTCACTTTGTGAGTACAGATTTGCTTTTGCGGGACTGTGACTTTGGTCCAAGAATTTGATGTGTCCTTCATAGATTGCTGTTGAAAGGGGCATATAGAGACAATGCTATTGTGGTATTGGCATGGAGTATTTTGAGATGTGCTTTTGTTACAAACGTGAGGAAAATTAACTAAAATCGTATGAAACTTCCTCCTTTCAATTTTACAGCTGTTCAAGTTGTCAGTGACACCATTTTGCCTTCGCTTTACGAAATCCAACAACGGTTGCCATTCCCTATTGAGCACACCAGTCTGAATCGATGTTCTAAGCCTTGAATCAGCCACGAAGGAAAGAAGCAGCTCATTCTGTTCACTGCTGCGTTGTTGGTAAAACATCTGCACATCACATAAATGGCATCAAAGCAAACGCTTCACGAAATTTAACTACATTTTCTCTCATGTAAAAACTTAAAAACTTTGCAAAGACCGTTAAGCGTAAAAAATATTTTTGTGACATCAACTGAGAAGATGACAAGCAGTTACTGTCTCTGTATATAATTTTTATTAGGCGAAAAATTGTGGAGTTGTGACGGAAGATAATTAGTCAAAATGATAAGTATGTTAACAGTTTTCAGTGACATTGGTTAGACAAGACTTCGTGAACCTTGTGCAAGAAAGCAACTGACGTGGGCTGAACGATTGTTTCAATCATTGTCTGTGAATTATGTACCATTTCTATAATAGGAGTCATGAAAGATCGACCAATATGCAGAGCAAATCCGTTGTATTTGAACAGTTGACATCTGGTGATTGGATATTCGGCGTATATAATGATAATAATGAACCATTCAAAGCCGAAGTTGTATTTGACCTGAAAGGCAAGTATAAGGTTTTTATACTCCTCGATGTTAGAGAAATTTGAGGTTCTGCCTGTAATTCCCAACGCAACACACTTTTGTAAAATTGTATTAGGGAGCAGTGAATGTCCATTAAGAACAACATAATTATGTTCACAGGGGCTTGTAGCACAAAACGTACGTGTCAGTGAACAGTCGAGAAAAACACTTCGATTGTCATTTCTAAACAGTATAACATTACGTTAAGAAATTATTTAGTTTCATAAGACAGTAAATGATTGCATTCAGCAGAGAAAGGTGATTTAGTGATTGTCAATGGTCTCCAGACATTCAGATGTGATAATATTGTCTGAAAGCTATATCTGAAACCGAAGTTGCATCAAATTTTAATTGAATTTTATATGATAGCCAACTTCAAATGGAGAACCCAGATGAAGATCAATGTAATTCAAAAAATTCAAAGTTGGAGTACAGATTATCAATCATTGGCCTCTGTTTACTGTATTAGTTGGATCGGATAGTATTTACGTGATTAAACCAAATGAAATTAGGTATATTCTCGATTGGATTCGACCTGATAAAGTCAGCTCCCATCAAAATACGCGTACGACTCACCATCTCATGAGGAAGGTATCACGATTGGTACTAGAGTGTAGGAAAACCACTCAGGGAACCATAGTGAGTAGGGCAACTTATATGATTAAACAACCAAGGAACAAATTGGCAGACCAAATGCCTTATTATTAATTTTCCATTTCTGTATTTTACCAAAATGGGGTGCACTTTAAGCCAAAATTGATCTGTGCTTTGCCATCGCTTGCACTTCGTGTAGATCTTTTCGCCGCATACTTTCTTCCTTTATGGATGTTCCCAAAAAAACCGCGGCATAGTAGATCCAAACACAATGTTAACATAAAACCTAATCATATCTTTAACATAAGAGTATACATTGTAGAATAAGCTTACGTATATATCTCTAAATGGCAAAAAGGAAGAGTACGCACATTGCAGTCACCGAAAAAGACAATGTTTGAAATTAGTCTCATAATCCTTTTGCATAAAAACAGAAAAGGCTATAGGCTTCCATGTGTCAAGGGCCAGAAAAAACTACTGTTCAGTTTTTTCTGTTTTTGACAGAAAGAGATATATACCTTGAAACAGTTAATAACAGCAGAGCAGAGACATTTGACAACTGTCAAAACGAATAACGATTATTTCATTCTTTTTATTGCATTGATTGCATTATCAAAAACACTAGTTACAAATCAGCCGTACACGACCGAAGAACCCTCATCAGGTAAGCAATCTTTGGTTGTTATTGATATAGCAAATACAAACACCCGGAATACGATAAATGCAGTTGTATTTTAAGTAATCTTTGCAATTCAATATTTCCTTGGTTAAACATTTTTATAAGATGACATTCTCTTTTTCCGATCCATCATGTTGAAATTACTTGAGTTTCATCGTCTGCCCAGTTTGTTGTGCGATTAGTTTGGTTCTTCAGGGTATGCTACTTATACAACGCTTTATCTTGTTTTAAAATTTATAAGGCTACTGTGTTCTATTTGTTTTCGATACTTTATATTCACACAAAACCCTTTGCTAATGCAGGTGTTTCAATCATGAATGCTTAAAGTGGCACTACCACTTGATAATATTTAAAGAAAATTAATGCCAACGGTTGATATTTCACGTGACGACTGCGTGCGGATCGCGAGATATCGATAAAAACATGTCCTCAAAAAGTAAAAGTTTGCATTCTGGTGGCAAACCTGAATTCAGATTCCGATAAAATCTTCGCAGTGGGAGGTAAATTAATTGCGACTCATTATGTACTCCCTCACGATCAGCACAACAACAAACCTTTGGGGGATTTCGGGTCATTATCAGAAATGATCGTAAAACTTCGGGGTGTGAAAAAAACGCTCGGGAAATGACATGTTTTTATCAATATCTCGCGATCCGCGCGCAGTCACCTTGTCAATATCGACCGTTGGAATTAAAAAAATGTTTTTAAAATGTTACCAAGTGGGAGTGACACTTTAAAACTTTATTACAAAGATATCTACATGTAAACCCTTCGCTAATGCAGCTATTTCAATCATGAATGCTTAACGCGTATTATAAAGATGTCTACGATGTATGGCTACAGAAAATCTGACACCCCTTCGAAATAAACGCGTAAAAGTGGTTTTAATGTTTAAAAAATGTTTAATGCGGTTTTTATCTTTACAGTCAGTGCCAAGCCATGTCCATTGGACTGCCTTGGGCGTGGTACCTGTAAGAATGGAATCTGTGAGTGTGTTGAAGGCTGGACTGGGAATGACTGTTCACAAGGTAGTCTAGTATTGTCTTTTAGGGTTTATCAAGCCAAGTTTGTAACATTTCATAATCGCTCGCATGATGACAAACAATAACTTGTTACAAACGATGTCTATTTCACAGTGGATCACATTTTGTGCGAACCAGACGAATGTAGTGGTCGCGGCACCTTACGAGATGGAATGTGCCATTGTTTTGAGGGATGGACTGGCGAGAATTGTTTAAAAGGTATGAGAAACAAGGCCAAAAGGTCACGTTTATGTTTATAAATGTCTTTTTAGTAACAGCATGCACTGCAATTGAGATCCGAAAGATCATGTCCCGTATGTCTTCCAAACGCACAACTTTCGTTCTTTGGCCTTTTATCTTCATTTTAGCTGACTGCATTCCAAGCGATTGCAATGGCCATGGGTCATGTGTTGGGACAACATGCATGTGTAACCAAGGATGGAAAGGCATCGGTTGCAATGATGGTGAGCTAAAATATATTATCTTTTACTTCTCCCAGTGCAAAGTTGTGCGTTAATCCATAAGATTTCCCTCTTGTGACCGTTACTCTGTTTATTTTTTCGACCTGTTACATGATTTTTTACGTTGAATTGATGCTAATTATTAGACCTATTTCGATGTGTTGTCATTTATGATTATATCCATCTCTGATCCGTTTATTTTAAAAAGTTACAGACAAGTTTTACTACTGTTAAATGATTTGCCATCAAGGGTGTGTTCATGAAATATAAGAATGTGATAATTGAAACTTATTTACCAGGATATCTCCTATTTTAGCGATAGAAACAGAAAATGGTTTTCTCATTACACCATCCTGCATGTTAATCTTGAAATAGCCATACAAGAATAACATCTAAGTATATGCATTCCATTGCGTATAAATCATGCTTCATGATTTCCACAGTTGACTGCATACCATCTGATTGCAATGGTAAGGGACTATGCATTGACGGCGTGTGCCGATGTGATGAAAACTGGCAAGGCAATAATTGTACCATCGGTAAATCATAGTTTTATCGCTCTTGTATCTTGAAACCTTTCGAGTTAAATTGCGTGTTTTATCATTGTAGATATAATTCTATCGTTGTAAACTGTCGCTGTTTTTAGCAAGACGATTGGTTAATGTGTCTTAGCACCTTTTGCCACTTTGGCGCCATCGCCTTATTGCCGAATTTTTACGATGACGATGATGATGATGATGATGATGATTATACTGATGATGATAATGATTATGATGATACTGTTATTATTATTATTATTATTATTATTATTATTATTGAAACAAAAGATGATTCTTAAATGCTTTTCGACGAGATGCAATGTTGCAATGTAGTTTTCTGAGCCGAATTCCCGCTTACGACATTATATCAAGAAACTGTGGAAGCATCTAATAACCAACATTAAAACGATATTAATTGTAGCAAGTAATCAAATCGTTGGATAGGCTTATATGAATATTCATAACTTGATTGTCGTCCCTATAGTTTTTAAACACACACACACACACACACACACACACACACACACACACACACATATATATATATATATATATATATATATATATTAAAAACTATAAGAACTATATATATTATGTGACACTTTTATTTAAGCTTTCCGACAGTGTTTGAATGATTGCTCCGGTAACGGTGACTGCAACAACGTTACCGGTGTTTGTACCTGTAATGCTTCCTGGTGGAGAGAAGACTGCTCAGAAGGTAAGATTCCGGCGCAATTGCGAATGTCCCGACGTCAGATAGCTTTTCCATTTTTACCATGTTTACGTTAAGGTCAAGAAAATTCAAGACAGAAATTGTGCTTCTTATGTTTTTTAAGTCATAGAAACTTCACACATGTCAAAACAAATTTAATACCACTATCTTGTTTATTATCCTTGAAGCTTGTTTCGCAATCATGAACTTGCCTCAAAGCATCAGGGTGTGATTATTATTATTTTGTTGTCACTTATATTTTCGTTACCTTATCACCACAATCACTTTATCACCACAATCATACTGCTACTAATGGTATCGTGATTTTCGTCTGCTTGATTTTCCACCTTCATCGACCATTACTTCTTTGTTGATTTTCGCTATAACAATCTATCTTTGGCCATTTTACACATATATTGCCAGTGGTATGTGATGATCTTGTATGTTCAGGACTTGGTGTATGTCGCAATGGTACTTGTGAATGCCACACTGGTTGGACCGGCCCATTGTGCACGGAGCGTAAGTTATCCTTATGCCGGCATATTTCAGAACCCAATAACAATTTTTGCTTAATCACATAGGATATGTTCAATACTCCTATTTCGAACCACGTTTTCCGCTTTACCCACTCACTAGTGAATCTTGTGGACATATGGGTCCAAAACCGTTCATGGTAAGGAAAGAATATTTTTGAAGAAGAATCAATTAATTTGTACTAATTCCACGTTAGATTTTTTACGGTTTGAAAAGGAATTGAGGTAGTTTGACAATATGATTATCATGGCGTTTCTTGTCAGACCCGGGGCCTTGTCATTTCCAGATGTGATGAATGTTGCTTATTTTTGTACACTTGCAAATCTTATCTCAAGGGAGTTGGTACAGCAAGAATGTTTTACCATGCAGACCCTTGAAATCTACCGTGCTTTCGGTTTCCAAAACACTAGTCTTATGATGTATGTTTTTTGAGAAACTCACGGGATACGGTGGCATTTCACAACTCGCACTGAAATGTAATATGATTATTTTATTTCAGGCGATTGTGTGAGTGGGTGCACTGCCCACGGTACTTGCTTATCGGGCACTTGTATTTGCGACAAAGGATGGGCAGGGAAAGCATGCGAAATAGGTAATTTTTGCTAATCTTTTTTCGATGAAATGATCACAAAATGCAGCCCGGGAGTGAACAAGGTTTGTCCTGGCTTTCTATATTACATGTGCTTTCTGTAGTACAGGTAATACTAAGTACTAGAGGAACAACAACCGTGTTTGGGAAAATGGAGTGTAACCAACTTTGGAACTAACATTTCATTTTCATAGCCAAATGTATTCAGCATTCTTCAAATTTCTTTTTTTCCACCACAGATGCTTGTCCAAATAACTGTACTTCCAATGGTGATTGCATCCTTGCTGAGAACTTGTGGCAATGTGTATGCCAGGGTGACTTCAAAGGAGCAGATTGTACCATAGGTGTGTTTGCACGGCATGATATTATAGGAGGCACCACCACAAAAGGCTGTGGTTGATTTTTCAGATATTAGTGGCTATATCGTAGTTCTCCAGCACAGTTGAAATGGAGCAAATAAGCATGCGAACACACAAGAGGAGAAAAGAGCCGTCATTCTGCAAACCAAAAATATTGCCATATTGCTTGTTTTACACTTAGAGTGTTACATTCTTCACATGGGTATCGAATATAACAGTAAGGATTGGGTTTATTAATATGGGTATCCAAAACATAACATTCCCTTGCAAATGTTGTTTAGTCATGGTACAATTCTCTCATACAACTTCATAAAAGTCTAAAAATATGCAATAATTCGAGACATGCGTTCTTATTTCATGTGTCCATTATTATTAATATCGATAGTCATCGAGTCAACAGCACTCATTGTCAGCGATTTCTAAGTTTGTTATTCTATCAAAACTTAAAATCAGTCACATAAGTAAATGTCATTTGCATATAACCAGTCGGTCAGTCAAAGGTCAATTACAGGTTAACGGCAAGTGTTGTGAACATACTGAAAATTTTCTAGCAAATTTACTGCGCATCAAACACAGACCGATAAACCATAGCACTTTGCAACATGTAAACAATGAAACCCCGAAGATCTTTGTAAAATAATCAGTCATGGGCCAATCCCAACGATGCATGGCTTATATGTATTTATTAGCTAGTCTATAATTTCATCACAAGCTTGATTTTGCACAGAATCTAGGAGCGGAACTAAAGCCACTGATCCGGACGATGTTATTGTCACTCACTATTAACAGCATGTTTATGCAATATTCTTTTCTTGTTTATTGTAGCACTGGAATCAATCTGCGACGATGGACTTGACAATGATCTTGGTAGAATACTCATAACTCGATAATATCTTTTCACTTGGCAAAAGATCTATTCTGGTGTAATATTGTAGCTAAACATTAAGACTTGATGATAAGAGAAAAAATGAAAAAGGCCATTGTAGCCCTTATTATGTTCAACAAAGGAAAACAACATTATTTGTTTTTATTTAAGACTACTTTATTCGAGCATTAACATATAAGCTGCCGGTGGATATAAGAGATGTGCGAAGTGTAGCACGACCCGATCTGCGAATGTCTTGAGGAGTCAAGTGCATCCTGTTGAGCCACCGGTTGAGATGCTGAGATGGTTGTTTGAATGCCATAATGATACAAACATATGTGTTTCTGGTGCTGTAAAGTTATAGATTTATTGGTAGTTTGATCACCCCAAAAAGGAGAAAATGACATTGAATGAAAATTAGACTTAAGACCGAGCACTATGAAAATGTAAGCTTGTTATTTTCTTTCATAGATTCATTCATTGACTGTGATGACTCTGACTGTTGTAACGATACAGTCTGTGAATCTTATCCCACTTGTGTATATTCGGATTCACCAGAGGACCATGTAAAGACCAATGTTAATGGGTCGCAGAGTTTCTACGACCAGGTGTCTTTTCTTTTCAAACAGAGTGGCATTCAACTAGCAACCGATGAGGATTATATCAAACCAAGGTAATATTTACCAAATCTTCATCGTCTGCATCAGACAAATTTCTGTCACCGAAATACCTAATGTTACCTCTGTAGTCAGTGCTATGCTGTGTATTTCGTATGCAATTACTATGTTTGGTTACTTTGAACTTATGAATTTTGATTACGGTTGGACATAATTGCAATTTATTTGAGAATGGAATATGACATATATACATTAAGATAGTATGCACCTCGAACTCGAAAGACTTACACTTTTGCTCAAACTTCCCTCAACGAAACTTTAAACCATTCTATTTCAAAGAAGAATGTCATGGAAATGTTGGTATTATTTAGTACTATTTTTGGTATGGAAATTTTGGTACAAAGAACCTTAAAGCCCCACCAGCTGTTTCTTTTATAATATTTTTTATGATTTACTTTCGCCAAGTTTAAGTGATGTATTCATTTCTTCGATAAACTTTTGTGCGATGTCTGATAGTGGGTGTAGGAGTGTGAGAGCTTCTGAACTCTACAATGAGTAGCGGGATCGCACAGTCGGAAAATGTAGCAACTTAGTTCGGTTATTGAACCTCTCATTTTGAGAGTGGGGGACTTGGTTGAGCGGTTCTGTCTGTTGCTTCTCCGCTAGGTGACTGGATACCGTAGGTTTTGATTCAAACCCGATTGAGAACTAAAATAATTTTGTGAGAATGTACCAATTTATGTGTGTACACTTATTATTAACTATCCGCTGGGACCGTATGCGCAGTTTTGAAAAAGATAAAGATTACACTCCGATCAAATGTGTGCCAACTCATTAAATCGTAGCCCTATGCAAAAAAGCAAAAATGCATCAGTGTACAACATTTTGCTTCAACTTAATATAACGTTTCTTTAATATTGAACTAACAAGCGCTCAGTTGATCAATATGACATAGCCCCTATATATGTACATTAGCTTAAAATAACAGAAGTAACACAACAAGTTGTTTTGCACATAATATTTTTATAAATGACACGGCAGGAAAAGTGTAGATTGCTTCAAAGTTCAAGAAGGTATCAATTATGTGAGATGCAGACTGGTTCAACAAGCTATTTCTTGTTATGATCCAGTTTGACTGGTACGACTGCTCAGTTTATTTATATTTTAGGTATTTACACACATATGCAAACGCAAGACTCAATCTAAGCCAATGAATTGACAGAAAGCCATCTCTAAATATGCATAAACAGAGAGAGTTAGCCCGGGGCCAACGTACCATGATATACGCCTCTATTCTATTATGTTTAGCATTGTGAATTTAATTATTATATCGGAGGAATGTGCCACTTATTTAAATATCAACAAAGTTTCTTGTGTGGCTTATTTTATCGAGCTTAAAACTCTCTTCTTATTAAATACCTAATATATTTAATCACGTACCTGCTAATGTCAGATATGATCACTTTGTTCTTGCGAATTGAATAATTTATTGCGCCAAGGATATTTGGCTACTTTAACTCAATTACCAATAATAAACAAAACAAGTTAAAATGATAGTACTTGTTGCTAAATGTCCTTAATAGTGAGTTTTCTGAGGCAAACAGGGGAGCATATTTTGTTCATATGTACTTGTTTCAGAATTTAATGAATAAATTCGAGCAAATGAAAAACAAAAAAGCATTACTGTCTACCTATCAGATACTTCATTCAATTCATGTGATCTACCTTTCCCAACTCGTTACATTTTATCTTTGTATACAAACTTTTACCCCTTTTAGTCTCGTTAGTGTACTGCGTGGATCTGTTACTGGTCGCGATGGTACTGCATTACAGGGTGTTACGATATCAATTCACGGTTTTCCCGAGTATGGCTACACAATTACACGGATAGATGGCGGGTAAGAATGTGGAAATGGTATTTTATTCTTTACCTGCTATTAAACAACGCGCAGCAGTGGTTCTAAAATCTTTGAAGATACCATGCTGACTAACTTCTCCAGCTGCAGTGGTCATTATACTGTCAACCCATTCGGAAGACTTCATTTTGATAATGTTTGACATATTCCCATCTCGTCGAAGTACTTGTAGGAAACAAATTGCGCAGAGTACTGCTCTAGATCGTTTTTAGTATGGTTAAATAAATACAAATATCAAAAAACTCACAGAAATCAAAACTATAATAACAAAATATCACCTTATCACCAGGTTTGAAATGGCTGTTAACGGCGGCGGCGTGCTCACGGCAACTTTCAGTAGAATGAATTACATTGGTGCGCAGCGCAGTTTCCAGCCCACAATAAACCAGTATTATGTTTTGCAAAACACGGTGATTCTTCTAGGTGTAGATCAAAAGGTAAATGACGACCTGTAGACTTTTATTGTTAATACACCCGAGTTGACATGTGCTATCAATGCCCTTACAGTGTGCCGATTAGAAGAACTTTGTCGCTTCTGATAGTGCATTTACTGACCTGTACATTAAACCATTTCAAATATACTACGAAATTAGCTCTTCACCAGTCAACATTATTTGAAAAACTATGCTGAATGTTCAGTTCGTGTAAGTTAAAATGTGAGACGGTATTACATTGTGACCAATCCATTCTAATATGTATGTTTCAGGTAACCACGGTTGATTTGGAGGCGGACGAACTTCAAGTTGTGGAGGGGAGTGAAAGCAATGATGCCGCCGGGAAAAGAAAAGGGCTGGTTATGTTTCACCCGGGAACTGAGGCGACATTCGTGACTTATAACGGTACAGAAAACCAGGTATTAATGAACTGTGCCTTAAATGAACGATGGTCATGTGTTCTGTCACTGAAGTAGTGCTACGTTCAACGGCCTAACTCACTTTGCTCAGTCTTTTGGTTTCATATAGGCACAAAATCTAGACAGATAAATGACATTGCTGTACTTTTAACATGCCAAAAGAAACTCAAAGATTATATTAGTGAGCTGATAACTATACTTATCGCCTGTGATACTATAAGTTTGTGAACCAAGCACAGAAAAGTCACAGCAAGACATTTTCTACATTCCTTGTTAAACTTTAAGTGTCATAGCGGATGATTGTCCTGAAAATGTGTAAGAGTTCCGTACGTTTGCAGAAATAATAATCATATTCAAAGGCAAACTAATCTTAGATTAATTTTAAAAGCTACCATGTACAATACATTTGTATTCCCTACTCTAGCAGGAAAGCAATTGAAAGTATAGTACAGGTAAACTGACGGTGTATGATAACACTCAAGCCCTGTGCGTAGGTTTGTGATCGATGGTGCAGGTTTCCACATCAATTGTAATCTGCCATAGTTAATTGAAGCACTACATATCTGACTGTTAACAAAATAAAATCTTGCGTTATTGTGTCAAAAACACTGCCAAGACCATGTCTTGAACACGACAATGTCTAAATAATCTGTGCATCACTTTCAGACTTTGCAACAACCCAGTGTACGTATAACCGAGTATACTGTTGGTGAAAATGGTGAGGAGGCAATGCCAGCTGAATTACCATCCTTTACTGGCTATACATACGCGATGGAATTAAGGTATTCATTTGTACTAAACAATAGGTTGATGCTGAGACAAATTTTCAAGGAAATTTTCGTTACTTTGTAAAAGATCAATCACCCCCTCCGTTACCATGTTTATCAAGCGTATTTGCTTTTTTATATGTAAAATTAAAGTCGATAAAGTAATGAAAGATGCAACATTTCTGTTGTTAAAGTTAATGCCATAGACTTGCCTTTTATTCATTCTTTACATAACATTCGATGAGACTGTAGATTGATATTGATTCAAGGAAACAAGTTAAATATGCAATAAAATATAAGCCTTTGAATATGTCAATTTCTTGATTTGAAGACCCAAATTAGTGGTTTTATGGTATCGGTAACTTTTTGATATCTCTGTTTTCAGTGTCGATGAGGCCAGTGTTAATGGGAGCACAGACGTTTTCTTCAATCAGAATCTGTATTATTATGTCGAGAATTATCTTGACTTCCCTGTGGGTTCTGCAGTGCCAACAGGTCAATGTTCTAATACTAATCTACCTCCAACACGTTTCCTGGCAGGCTTTCATTGTCAAGAAAACATGTCATCCACATCACTCAATCTGTACTTATTCTTCATATGAAACAGTAGTTTTGCTGCATTACTATTGGTTTTGACGCTTCTAAGTCAATTTATCGAACTGTATCGGAACACGCCGCATATTAAAATTGGCCAAAAATATATATTACATTGACTTAATCATGTGTTAAGGTTCCAGGAACAGTATTGGATCCTACCTAACAATGAATTCTCTACAAACAACCGCGCTCGTAAATCCATTAGAGTGCACGTTTTCTGAAAGCGTACATATTTGCAAATGCTGTGATTTCTACTTGGCATATTGCTTATATAATGATAATATGATACAAAATTTGTATGGCCTGTCAGAATTGTTATTGATCTCCCAATGTACAACAGCCATAATTTCCTGTTGAATTTCTCGTGAGCAAAAGTTGTTGTTATGTCCTGCAAAGTGTACCTGCAATATTAGTTTGAGGCTCTAGATCGTTTCCATGATACGGGAATTTTTGCAACTGCAGATTGATTCCCAGTCTAAAATATTTAAGATCCTATTACAAAAGAACTGAGACAGATTTTTTAAAATCCGGGATACTATGTTTAAGATTATTGTGTTGTATATTTGGTGCTATTTCGATCGGCAACGCGAAAACACGCAATATCTAGCCAATCTTGGCATTCAAAAAATATATATACTTTATGGGGTTATAAGCTCAATTGTTTATAGATTATTCCCTTTTGTGGACGACTTAATATTTACCCTGGAATCTTTGGTTCTTATCCAATTTTTCACTCTACTCTTGTAAACTAGTAGTTGAACTGCATCACTCTAGATCTCAATACTTTTGAGTCACTGTTTACAGAATGCACTTAGTAATACAATTACTTGTTTCTGTACTTTTTGGTTGTATTTTCTAAATAATCTACACTTACAATTCATTTTGTGCATTAAATTAGAGTCTCGCACTTCTCCCAATGTCATACTCACATGTGCCGCATGAATATATCTATAGATATCATAAGATCTTGGGCTGGGTGGTTGTTTTTTTGCATTGTGTATTTTGCATGTCATTAAATAGAGGCCATCAAAGTTCCATAAGTGTTTAAGTGTAATGGCCGCCATGCAGTCATACAAGATTGTACGTGAAACAAATCGACGTGCATATGTATGACATAGGTCAATGTTATTGTACCTACTTTGAATAAAAATCGCTTGAGACGTGTGCGAGTGATGGCTCCGGACATAGAAAATCGTAACAAAACGACTGCGTGGCGGCCATATTGGATCGTAATATAATAATATGAGGAGTTTTTGATGTGTTTAACTTATAAATCATCCATAGCAGTCTCATATTTCATAGCCAATACACAGAGCAAAAAGTATCACATACGAAAGAAAAGTTGTAATTCTACTTGTACAGTTCGAAAGATATAACGCCAATTTTAACCTTCTTGACAGGTTTCTATAATAGGTCACGAGGCGAGTGGATAGCCTCGGAAAATGGGCGGGTTATCCGACTTTTAAACTCCAGTGAGTCTCATAATATCTCTGTCGATGTCAGAGGAGATGGCGTCCCAGCAACAGATGAAGAACTAGTTGCTCTTGGTAAATACGGTCTCCTACTTTGCATTTTACTTGTGCCTTTCCACAGTTGTAGTCAATATCTCCAGATTGCAGTTGGAAAAAATAGTACACTGCCTATAAGTTTTAAGGCTATACCAACATGTATAATAGTATCGGAGTTAAGAAGCTTTAATGTTTCCTATTCAAATTAAATTAAATTAAATTAAATTATACACATTGTTAGAACAGTTTCTCTCATTTTGCTCTAAAAGTGGTTTTCTCTTAAATTCGATGGTCAGAAGACATTTATATTTTCTGTAGCACCGTATTCCTATGTGCTTTATCTAAACATGAAAGGCTTTTGACTGCGTCCTGACATGGAGTGCCATTAGTCGAGTGCTATTCACCATGAATGAATACTTAAATAGCACAATTGCATGTTTTATCCAAATATGCCTATCTCCTCTTCTGCGCCATTGCGATGGGCTTCTTGAGCGCCCACACATACTCTTTGCATCATCTGATGATGAAATCTACGTACACAATCTTTAGCCGTCGCCCCATCCTCTTCAGTCTGCCTTGTATTTGTACACTGACTAAACGCTTTGCCTTTAGCAAACTTCCGTACGTACATCAATAAACGGGTTTGTATCGTCTGGTTGGACAAATGCTTTCCATCACATGTCGTGGGTACGGTGTTATTATTACTTTTTTTATTCCAAAGGATTTAATGCCAAGGAGTTGCTAGCGCTTGGTGACCTGTACAAACCTGGGCAATCTCTGTGGAGGGTACCCATCAAACACTTTACACCGTGGGACTGCAACTGGCCATACGGACCACCTATGGATGCCTGTGTGCCCTCAGAATGCAGCGAACTCCCTGACCCATCAAGTGACTGCAACAGAGGCTCAGAGACACCTACAAATCAAGCAACATCTTCAACCAAATCGCTTCTACTCGAAACGTCTGAATACCACGACAACGTAAATTCGCGGTACCCAAGAATCCCGGCCATACCACTTGTTCCCGGTGTTCCACCTGTTCCTGGTATACCAGCAGGGCCGGGGCTTCCCCCGGCTCCAGGAGTTCCACTTCCAGGTTCAGACCTCGAACCGCTCGTAGACTGGCATGTTCTGTATCCGAGCATTCCGGATGATATTGAGAATCCTGGTCACTATGGTCCACTGCCCGCTATTGTTTGTCGCAATACATCGGAGAACATGGATGAGGGTCACAGATATTGGCATCCAAATGGCAGTATTGAATTACATGACTTGAATAAGGTTATTAATGAAAATGTTCATGATATCATTGTAATATGAAAACTTAGTTGTTTAATTTTCATTTTTGAACTGCTAGACGTTAACATTATTCATGTAGTTGGATTCCTACTTTTTTCCTTTCATAAAAAAACAATATAAGAAAAGTGTGCACAAGTTTATTAACACATGAAATAATGTGGTATGACGATGGCGGTAGTGCCATTTACATTTTACGTGTTACATGTTAACAGGATCCAGGTACAATAAAATCTGATATCGCTGGAACATCTGTGAAACTTGTGTACAATCACAAAAGACAGTCTGGATATATGACGGTCATTAAAATTCCCCTAACTGGTGACAACGTGCCAGAGAGTATGGAGAGCGTTATTGCCAAAATTACCGTGAGTGTTCATTCTACAAATACGATTTGAACTAATTTGGGATAATTGGATATTCATATTTTTTCAAATTTCTCAAAAGTGTTAGGTACTACAAAGCTGAATGTTGAAATATTACAAATTACTCATAAAACAAGTGTGTAACTTAAAAAGAAAAATACATCAGCTTACATTCACCATCCAACTATCCCAAATTAATTCCAATCATGTTTACAGTCTTTATATTTTTAGAACATGTTATTCCACATGATCAACTGGGCGTTATTTACTGTCACAACTTTGTGTCTGAGAGATGTTTCACAAATTCAGCACATATGCATGAAAAATTATGTGCAACAATTTTTTGCGAGCTGAAAAAATATTTTGAAAGGAGTATGCTATGACGTGTACATGCCATTTTTCGACGATGACATAAATTATGTCGAGGTTTTCATTGAATAAAATTACGACGTTCAAACCGGCTAAGAGATTTAGCCTTTTGAAGAAATTCATGCCATTTGATAATTGTCCAGTGTAAAAGGATTTCAAGGTGACAGTAGTTGCCTATCAGATGTATTTTACTCAACAGAGACTTCCCGAACATCTCCTGATTTGTAGCAATGTAATTTATAGGGACCGACTGTCTTCTTTAGTGAGGTACTTGGGGACGCCTTATCCTAATTCTTTCCCAACCTGGCGGAATGGACAAGAATGGAGAGTTTCGACACACACAGCAACGTAATTCAACAACTAGTAATCTTCAAAGTCACATGGGTTGGGTTTACAGCAAAGACACGCAGCTAGAGACTCCAGGGAAAACTGAGTTATAGGCTTGCATGAACTACAGCATTTTTGAATTCTTAACCTAAAAGTAATATGCGCTGCACGGAAAAAAATTTAGCTTCTGCAAAAGCTGTAATCGAGAAACTTAAACCATTTCTGTTTCATATACTAAATATACTGGAGCATTAAAAATCAAATTTACCAATGTCGGAAATAAAATGGCATCCATTCATTATGCTACATTGGCACATTAATGGTCTATCTTCTATTGCTGAAAATCTCTTTATGATGTTTACAACACACCTTCGTGAAATAAAGCATGATGTTTGCTATTAAGCAATCTCCAAAAAGACGTTGCCATTCTCTTGTCCTGTAGATTGCTGGGAAGACGTACAGAGAGACATTGCAACCAAGAGAGCATTTGACAGTATCCATACCTTGGGATGGAAAGGACGCCTATGGAAGACCTGTATACGGATCTGTCAAAGCACTAGGTATGAAGATCACACATATCCATAAAATGACAGTAGTGACAGTAGTTTATGTTATTTATCGTATCGGCATAGCTTGACAAATTAGTTAAGCATATCTTGACAACAAGAATAATTTGGAGATTAAAAATAAGGCTTAATGACCAAGGTGCAATGTAATTCAATCCACCTACCCTTCTTAAAACTGAAAACCTCAGATATTTTTCTTCACTCACGTCTTTTCAGAGAGAAAAATGTTCAAACTCATGTGTCGTCGCAAAAAAGCCGTAGGATGGACAATGGCTATTCACCTGTTCTCTGCAAAGTTAAAAAGTTCGTCAACTAAAGCCGAATCAATGCTCAAAGTCGGTCAGCGTAAATGGTATCATGGCTCATAAGAGTTCAATTGAGATTTACGTTTGAACTTAAAGACGAATTAAAAGCAGAAATCAATCACCTATCACCTCTATGTCTGAATGTTGTGTTACAAGGAAAACTGTTTTCTATTTTGCTTGATCAATCAAAGTTGAGGAACATCCCCACGCTTTTCAAACTTTAAGCTATTCTTTTCATCCTAATAACCAGTTTGAAATTACCAATGAGCTAATTTTCTGAATAAAATGTCTGTAATGCCAGACTGATTAGGGAGCATGTTTTGCTTTTTACGGGAAGGGGGAACTTAAGCTGTGGAACTTAAGCTACAAATCAGATGCAAAAAGCGCCTCCATCCAAATCGTGATCCCCTCCAGTAGTGAGAATTAGTTGTTATTTGTGATGAATGTTTTACACCATTTTATTCGAAAATAACTACAGGGAGGGAAGGAAAAATTCCCCTCGCTGTAGCTAAAAATGGCATATGCGTAAGCCGTTCCAATAGGGGATTACCCAGTGAGTCATAGCTAGCGCATTGCGCAAGTCTGAGTGACCTATATATGACTCAGTTGGGAATTCCCCATTACAACAGCGTTCTATTATCAGGATTGAAGGGAGACCATTTGTTCGATAGATTCTGACTGTGATGTAAGTATAAAATTCTGCTCTTCCGTTCTGACAGGGGAACGTCTTCTGGATGTAAGTATATAGATGTGAATTTTATACCTTACACGTCTTCTGGCTGTGTTGTAAGTATATAAGGTCTAAATTGCTGACTGGCCCCATCCCATGTCAGAGCAAAAGGAGTAGGATCATTGGCAGCCTTTGTAGCATCTATTGTGGCCTCTTCTACATCTTTCAGTTCGGAAAACTCTATAGCGTGTTCGTGTTTCTGTACTGATGCAGCCGAGAAAACGAAATGTTTTTCATGAGCTTTGTATCGAAGGAGAAATCCTTATTATGGTTACCTGCGATCTTAGTATTATTGTTAACTTTAACATCACAAATATTTTTGAGCTCAAGATTTAGTCCGTGAATTACACCTACATCATAGTCACTTGCGTCAGGCATGATTATCATGTATACAGTGAAAAATAAATAATACCTTGTAATAATATACAACCATGGCTGCAGCAATAGGAATGACAGATCTCGGTGCTGTATTAAATGCAACGGCATTCACAGGAGGAAATATAATCGGCCAAAAGCTTAGTGGGAATGGTGGGGCTCTTATTGAAGAAAAAATTTGACATGATAAAGCATTAGAAAAATTTAAACATGATCGTGCTGTCTGGTCAGAAAAAAGATTACTCCAGGCTGATTGGGAAAGAGAAAATCAAGCAAAGGACATGCATGCTGTGGCTGAATTAAGAGATACAGATGCAGAAATCCTGGAAGAAGCGGCGGCAACTGCGTCAGCGCAAGCTAGCTCTGCATCAGGCGAAGCAGTTCAATTCTCAGATTATTATCAGCCCAGTCCTGAGCAAAAAAATATGAAATGATTTATATTGCTGGAGGATTGGTCGTGGGATGGTTTATGTTATGCCAATAGGGTTCCGATAGGGTCTCCGGAACGGCTACAGCAATTCGATACAAAATCTAGTTTGCCAGTTATTGAAATTGACTATATTTCCGTCCTGATCTGTTATCCAAATACGCATTGAACACATGTAATCTGAGCCTATCCTCAATGGCATGGAAATTCAGCTGTTTTTTAAGTCATAGGTGATCTTAGTTATTTCTTCTCTATCCTGCATAGGAAGTATTTGTAAACAGTCTGAGGGTTTCCCCTGTATGTATTCACTGGAGCCGCTTGAAACATAATTTCCAGTAACATCGAAGGCATCTGAATGAACTATGTATTTAGTGACTGTTAAGAAATCCGCTCTCTTCGGACTCATAGTACTTTTTATCACGGGGTTGTCATCTCCTCTATCTGAAAAGCCGATGAGGTTAGCGAAGTTACCTGTAGCAATAAAAAATACTTTAACATCTTTAGCTAAAGTTAGATAAACGCGGTTTGTCGGCAGATGTTTTTCAAAATTAATTTTTGCTGCAACCCGATTGCTTTGTTGAGTGTATCGATATTGTAGTTACCTGGACATATTGATTTAGTCTTCTTCGGTTGGTTACCTTCTTGATATTTTAATATACTATTCGTCCCCGTTATGTTATACCATGAATGATAGAGTGAACACTGTAATAGTCTTATTGTAGTAAACTGTGATATGTCAATGCAAGGGTTAAAATTAACAGTAACCGGTTTACCCGTTTTGCTTTCAATCCAAATGATCATACTTACTGTAAGTATATACATTACAAAGTATAAGGTTCTGCAGGAATAATATTTTTCTGTTCAAGGAGATCTTTGGTCGCAACCGCGGCAGCAGTCGCTCCACCTAATTTTACCACCGAGTGAAATTTGGTCGACTTGGATCGCCCATATCCATTTTCAGAAATTTGCTTGAGATCATTAGATATCCCATCGCAAGTCCAGCGATTACAATACCATCATACATTGTGTTTACAACTGTTTTAGTATCCATGATTGCTGACACGTATATAAAATAGAAAAATAAAATAATTTCCGAAAGGCCTCCTATGGAATTAATCCATCTCATACAATGTAGCGGGACCGGGACTTGGTTGCGTTCCGAAGGAAGAAAACTTACTTTCCGCTACCGTTCCGAAGGTGGACTCCGTAGGGGGCTCTGTAGGCGTCGCTTTCTGAAGCGGCTCACGCGTAAATGCCCTATAGGCACGGTTCCGGAGGGAACTTGGTCACTTAAGAGGACAAATATGTCAAGCACGCCCCCAATATAGTCCTAATGCCGTCAATGAAACTCCTATAATTCCTAAAACAAGATAACATTTATTATACCAGCTATCGCGTGAGCCATCACACTATGGAATTAATTCATCTCATACAATGTAGAGGGACCGGGACTTGGTTGTGTTCCGAAGGAAGAAAACTTACTTTCCGCTACCATTCCGAAGGTGGACTCCGTAGGGGGCTCTGTAGGCGTCGCTTTCTGAAGCGGCTCACGCGTAAATGCCCTATAGGCACGGTTCCGGAGGGAACTTGGTCACTTAAGAGGACAAATATGTCGAGCACGCCCCCAATATAGTCCTAATGCAGTCAATGAAAATCCTATAATTCCTAAAACAAGATAACATTTATTATACCAGCTATCGCGTGAGCCATCACACTGTTGTGGCGTCGTAGGCGGTAGGCTTATACAGTTTGCCTCAGTCATACTATTATAAGTCATTGCTATTGCTTGGCGTTTCTTCACCCTATTCTGCCTGTTCCATTCTGCCAATCTCTTCCCTGCAGCAACTCTCCCTGGATGCTTCGTCAGTAATGTAATTTTCTCTGTGTTGCGCTGCGGCTCGTTCCGAATGGTAGTCATTGGAGGGGCTTGTGGTGATGGAGTCCCTGGCGGAGCCGTTTCTGTTTGCTGAGTCGGTGTTGGAACCGTTTGGGGTGCTTGTGAAGTTGAATCCATTTATTTCGGGTATTATATTAAACCCGATTTTTAAAAATCTACATGTTTACCCATGATTAAACCGGTAGAAACTAGAGCAAGGAGGAGTCCCCATGTGTAGGCTATCCGTCCTGATAATTGCTTTATTTCACTGTTTAGAATAAAATCCTGTTTAAGATCAGTGGCATAGTTATCTCGGTCATTGATTGGAACTACCTGACTTATTGCACGGGCTCCTAGATCTATGAAACTTTGAGTGACAGTATCACTTATAAGAGAACTGTATCTCGCTTCATAAACTCTAAAGACTTTAATTACCGTTTCATCATTCCACCTTTCAACACTTTCGATTGTAATCTCCTTACCAAAAAATAACTTACTTTGACCACTTGCAACAATACAGAGTAGTTTTTCACGCTTCGTCTCTGTTATAGATCGAGCGTACGACGCCGCTACAGTCAGTGCCCCTTCGGAACCATTCCGTAGGGTGCTGTCACTGTCTAATTTGCTGTTGCTGATGACTTTATTAAATTCTCCATTGTTTGCAGTATGTTATCTATTCTTAGTAAAAAATAAAAAAATTGGGAAGAATGATCAAAGCTATGTAATATATTATCTATTCTTAGTAAAAAATGAAAATTCGTTTAAACCTGAATCCGAAATATAGTATTAACATAGTCTGGACGATTCCGAAGGTAAAATATGGAATATGAAAATTCTCCTCCATTAAAATCTATCTGTATATACTACCACACATATAATCATGTGTACAGATGCATTCCCGGTTGCTTTTCAATTGAATAAAGGCTTGCGCGATAGCGAACATATACCGACAGTACAGCATGCTGATATTCCTTCCAAACGAAACGACATAAAACCTATTCTCATGGACTTAGAAATATATGTAATGCCAACAGATAAATTTACTTTTCATCCGCGGGATGTGTTCAAAGATAACGTAATCACTGATCGAACAGCCAAAGAAAGTAATATATGGTTGGGCGGCCTGCACATGAAATACTGGGACCAGCAATTAAATTTCGCCGTATGGTGCAGCATGACTGGTTGTGGTATATCATTCGCCCATCTCATGGACAGCGAATTTCCGCCGCAAATACGATCATTCTGTCGTTTTCATGTATACTTTACAGTACGTCGGATCCTTCACGAAATGGAGGTTGCACTTCCAGACGATACTGGAGGTGTCTTCAAAGCCGGCGACAATCTGTACAATCTCGCAAAATATGAACTTCTATGTACAGAATTTGGAAATATAAGCCCTACGAAGTCTGACTTTCGTTATCGCGGCAGTAAAAACTCCGGTCTAGGTTATGGTTATGAATATTACACTAATCGTGGGCCCGTTCGACAGCCTGCAGCTGTATACAATGGTCAGGACTTTTTCCTGTCCGCCGACGGTGGCGTTTTCTATACACATACCATTTTTGGAAAGAAAAAACATGTACTGCCCGACAAAGACAGACCACATTATTATTTCTTCCGAAATGATGGATCTGAGGGTCAATACAATAGTTTCGTCCCTCTGAAGGGAGACTCCGGTTCCTGAAGGGGACTAACAAAGGCCGGTCTCACCCGCCTCAATGAAAGCCTTGAAGCCGCCGTATATTGCATACTCAGTGCACAAAGCAAATATTCGTAGTACCATAGTTGGCGATACTGGCAGCGCAGAGCAAGTCCGAAAAGAATTCGGCGTCCTCCTCGAAGATGAAATTCAAAATACCAACAAGGTAATCAGTTATAGGCGATAACAAGACACAATATCAAATACTGGTGTCAAACTTGATATGGCCGTTTCGCCCAATTTACTTCTCTTGCCATCTAAAATGGTTATTCCTTCGGGCCGGCAATCGCAGGTTATAATAATGAATTGCAATACGTTACAGAATCTATGGTCTTCGGGGTAAATGGAGATATAAACACAGAAATTAAAGAAAGTGCTAAACATGAGATGGATGGGGACGAGGATGCCGTGAAGTGGCAGGATGACTCGGCTCGTTCCGAATGGTAGTCATTGGAGGGGCTTGTGGTGATGGAGTCCCTTGCGGAGCCGTTTCCGTTTGCTGAGTCGGTGTTGGAACCGTTTGGGGTGCTTGTGAAGTTGAATCCATTTATTTCGGGTATTATATTAAACCCGATTTTTAAAAATCTACATGCTTACCCATGATTAAACCGGTAGAAACTAGAGCAAGGAGGAGTCCCCATGTGTAGGCTATCCGTCCTGATAATTGCTTTATTTCACTGTTTAGAATAAAATCCTGTTTAAGATCAGTGGCATAGTTATCTCGGTCATTGATTGGAACTACCTGACTTATTGGGCGGGCTCCTAGATCTATGAAACTTTGAGTGACAGTATCACTTATAAGAGAACTGTATCTCGCTTCATAAACTCTAAAGACTTTAATTACCGTTTCATCATTCCACCTTTCAACACTTTCGATTGTAATCTCCTTACCAAAAAATAACTTACTTTGACCACTTGCAACGATACAGAGTAATTTTTCACGCTTCGTCTCTGTTATGGATCCAGCATCTGACGCCGCTACGGGTGGTGCCCCTTCGGAACCGTTCTGATAGGGCGCTGTCACTGTCTAATTTGCTGCTGCCGATGACTTTATTAAATTCTCCATTGTTTGCAGTATGTTATCTATTCTTGGTAAAAAATAAAAAAATTGGGAAGAATGATCAAAGCTATGTAATATATTATCAATTCTTAGTAAAAAATAAAAAATTCGTTTAAACCTGAATCCGAAATGTAGTGTTAACATAGTCTGGAATGTCAGGACGATTTCGAAGGTAAAATATGGAATATGAAAATTCTCCTCCATTAAAATCTATCTGTATATACTACCACACATATAATCATGAGTACATTCCCGGTGGCTTTTCAATTGAATAAACGCTTGCGCGATAGCGAACATATACCGACAGTACAGCATGCTGATATTCCTTCCAAAACAAACGACATAAAACTTATTCTCATGGACTTAGAAATATATGTAACGCCAACAGATAAATTTACTTTTCATCCGCGGGATGTGTTCAAAGATAACGTAATCACTGATTGAACAGCCAAAGAAAGAAATATATGGTGGGGCGGCCCGCACATGAAATACTGGGACCAGCAATTAAATTTCGCCGTATGGTGCAGCACGACTGGTTGTGGTATATCATTCGCCCATCTCATGGACAGCGAATTTCCGCCGCAAATACGATCATTCTGTTGTTTTCATGTATACTTTACAGTACATCGGATCCTTCACGAAATGGAGGTTGCACTTCCAGACGATACTGGAGGTGTCTTCAAAGCCGGCGACAATCTGTACAATCTCGCAAAATATGAACTTCTATGTACAGAATTTGGAAATATAAGCCCTACGAAGTCTGACTTTTGTTATCGCGGCAGTAAAAACTCAGGTCTAGGTTATGGTTATGAATATTACACTAATCGTGGGCCCGTTCGACAGCCTGCAGCTGTATACAATGGTCAGGACTTTTTCCTGTCCGCCGACGGTGGCGTTTTCTATACACATACCATTTTTGGAAAGAAAAAACATGTACTGCCCGACAAAGACAGACCACATTATTATTTCCTCTGAAATGATTGATCAGAGGGTCAATACAATAGTTTCGTCCCTCTAAAGGGAGACTCCGGTTCCCGAAGGGGACTAACGAAGGCCGGTCTCACCCGCCTCAATGAAAGCCTTGAAGCCGCCGTATATTGCATACTCAGTGCACAAAGCAAATATTCGTAGTACCATAGTGGGCGATACTGGCAGTGCAGAGCAAGTCCGAAAAGAATTCGGCGTCCTCCTCGAAGATGAAATTCAAAATACCAACAAGGTAATCAGTTATAGGCGATATCAAGACACAATAACAAATACTGGTGTCAAACTTGATATGGCCGTTTCACCCAATTTACTTCTCTTGCTGTCTAACATGGTTATTCTTTCGGGCCCGGCAATCGCAGGTTATAATAATGAATTGCAATACGCTACAGAATCTATGGTCTTCGGGGTAAATGGAGATATAAACACAGAAATTAAAGAAAGTGCTAAACATGAGATGGATGGGGACGAGGATGCCGTGAAGTGGCAGGATGACCATCCCGGAGGGCCACCTCACAATGACACCCCTTACGGAAAACCTATGTCCACAGTAGATGAGAGTAGATCTACGAACCGTCTGCAGTAGACTTTATGTAGATCTACATCAGGGTTTTGTAGATGAACAGCCACAGCAGTTTGTCTACATGAAGCTTTGTCTACAGATATTGTCCACACCAGACATGACTATGTCTACATTTTGCACTAACTTCGTCTACGCTTGATCTACACTGATCTACCATCAATCTAAGGGGGTTTCATCTACAAAATTCACTTAGACCAACAAAGACTCATCTACTTCTACTTCAAGAATCACCATCTTGTCTACATTTAATCCAATGTACTGTTTCTTGCTGTATACTATGTCCAACAATCCAATCCCTTCAAATTCTATGATTGGCAAACTGCAGGCTCCATGGCAGAAGGCATCAGTAAAAGACAAGACATTTTACCTTACATTTGAATACATACTGTACAACAATAGAGGGAAGAAATTAGTGAATTAATTTTCTTTTCATCAAAGGCACTCTTGTTTAACTCGAGGAACACAATTGTAAAATATCACAGGGATCAAACTACAATTTTGTGGTAAAGTTAAAAATGTAAAGATTATCCAGTAATTAATTTTTGAAAAAGTGACTTTAAAGTGAATCACAATAAAAAGAATAAAAAAATCAATGTTTTCATTGATACTTTCTTCCGATGGGTCAATACAGTAGCATCTAACCACGGGCCGGACCCTGAATTCATGAGGTTTTTTTTGGAGTTATGTGACTATTACAAAACTTCATAAATATGCAAGTGAGCTATTTGTTAACTACAACTTTATTTCCTCCGCTTCATATCCAACAAACAATCAAACGAACCTGTTTGATATCCCAGCTGATATCCCAGTTGCTTTTAATTGTAAAAAAAAAAATCAAAACTATCCTCGTATAAAACTTTCTGAGTATCATTAAGTCACTTCTGAATCATGTGAAAATCAGCAGCCACGGCCCTATCTCTCAGTCAACTTACAAATAATTGTATTGACATTGTTATCATTGCCATGTATGTAACAGATAAGACTACAGTACAGTGTTTGGCATTTCAGTACACATGCATAACACGAGTCAGCTTTAAAAATTACCAGTACTGCTTTAAGTAATTTCTTCACCTGAGCGACGTATTTTCTTGCATTTTCATGGAGAGTTCGCGCATGGACTGATCTCCCCACCACCTTTCGGGGAGTCCACCATTTGCTCTTTTAGAGCAAATGACCTTGTAACTGGCTTCGATTTCCGGGTCAACTGTGAGAGTTGACCTTATGCGCATGCGCAATCAGAAGGCGCCATGTTTTCAACTGTTCAGCATATCAATTGCATATCGGGGAGAGAAGCCAGCCTGCTCACCATTCGTACTTCAACAAATCTTATTTTTCAAGCACATTTTCGTCATCTGTACACCTTTGAAACAATGTGACATCAATTCTGATATGCATAGAAAGTGTTCCGATCGAGAATTACATCAGGTTGAGACATAGGTTGGCATCGATAACTTGACGATGGAAGTGCCTCTACACTGCCAGTATACAGCTGTACTGGTACTGCGGTAATTGTAATGCAACTTGTAAGGTAGGCCCGTGAGGTAGGCAAGGTTTGTTGATCGCCTGTTTTAAAACCACGACCATATGAATTTTGATTGTGTAACATGTAGAATATTTCAGTTCTAAATTTTTTAATAAAGCGTCGTTGAATGTACTGAAATGCTTTGTATGCAGTTTGTTCTGTTTATAATGATGTAAATCGTGATGTATGTACAGTTGAGAAAGATTTGAGTAGGCCTTAAGCATGCACAATGTTCTACTCTGTATGTCGACCTGAATACCACTCATGATTGCATGGTCATTGAATGATTGTTTTTTCCAGCGTGAGATATCTCATGTAAAGGTCCATTGATACCATGATGCTCAGTGAAGTTGCCGCCAAATTACATCAAGAGGATGTTGTTGTGATATGCAATATTGTGATACTCATCATGAACTGCAGCCCTAGCCTGTACTACACCATGGCCATCGGTCAATTTTTAATGTCTAAAAATTGATTGACATGTTAACATACTTACATTTTCATTTCCAACACTTTTGCAAGATCTCCATGCCTCACTAATTTCTTGTTCTTTGTCTAAGCTACATCTTATACGTATTATTCCATCTACATCTTGTCTGCCTTTCATCTACATTTTATCTACTCTCTAAACTATGACCTGATGATTAATATGCACAAAAGTAGACGAAGCAATAGATCTACATCTTGTCTACATTTCATCTACCTGAGATCTAAATTTCGTCTAATTTTCATCCACATTTTGTCTACATTTCATCTACTCTCTGAACTATGACCTCATTAGTATGCACAAAAGTAGATGAAGCAGTTCATCTACTGCCCAATTAAAATAAAGTCTACTGTAGATCTAATGTGGACTAGATGTAGATCTCAATTTTCCGTAAGGGACAAGTCGGATTCCCCTATCCGGAACGGACGGCAGCAGATACAGTCGCTGCTGTCGCCGGCATGGATCCTATTCATGAATTCGGCAAAATTGGTTTGTTATCTTTAGCCATATTCATTACATTTATATACAGTATATAGATCCGTTCCGATGACAATGTGCGCGACCCCACCATTCAACATGATTGTTGAATTGACCGACAAATTCTGGCAAAACGGAATATGTGATGGATCTCCTCACCGGTCCGTACTTAGGGAAATTTGATGTAGTATTTATTTGTCCAACATTCATGAACAATAAAATGTATAATAAAAGATTCATTTTCACGGATGACAACGTGTCTGTGTTTCCTGTCAGACTCGATGCTGTGGATGATACACTAGCCTTTGTACATAAAGAATGGGCCGGCACGAACACTTTAATAATCCTCGATGACTGCGCCTCATCCAAAGATATGAAGAAGCGCTGTGACGTTTTAGTCAAACTTGGTTTCAGCGCAAGACATGACGGATTATCTGTCTGGGTTCTGATTCAACAATATACTAGTATTAGTAAACCATTCAGGGAAAACATACAGATGTTAGTATTATTTTATACACCCAGCAAGACAGAAAACAAGACTATTATAAAAGAATATGGAATGGAGGTGTTAGAACGGGAGGCCACGGACCTAGTCAGGCAATTGAAAAGTACACCATTCAGTAAACTAGTATTTCATTTACGGCATCCGTACGACATACAATTTTTAGTATAATATAGCCAATCATGGCTTCGCCTGAAGGAACTCCCAAAGGGACTCTTAGAGAATTATATTACAACCCAAGAACTGGTTTGGAAGGTGTACAAAAATTATATGAGGCGGACTAAAAGTTACTAAGAAAGAGGTGCAGGACTTGTTGCAAACTCAGCTAACTTATAATCTACATAAACCGGTACCTCGTACTCGCGGTGCTATGGGTGGGAGGCGCGTCTTCGTATCATTGATAGACAATTTTTGGCAAGCAGATCTTGTGGAGTTGCCTTTACCGTTCGCAAAAGAGAATAAAGACATTCGATACATGCTAACAGTAATCGATGTGCTCAGTAAATATGAAGGCGCGCTACAGGACGTAATTAAGGAAAGTTGGAGGCAACCTGACAAACTTCAGACAGATGAGGGGCGGGAATTTACTAACCGAAAAATGCAGGAATGGTTGGAGGAGTCAGGCATTCACTGGTTTCACACCTACAGTGACAAAAAAGCTAGTGTCGTTGAACGTTTTAATCGTATGTTGAAGACGATGATGTGGAAATACTTCACATACAGACAGACACGTGAATGGCTCGGTATTCTACCACAACTTCTCGAGAATTACAACAACACCGTACACACAAGTAGCAAAATGAAACCCGTCGACGTAACAGAGGACAACGATTGGCAGGCATTTTATACACTCTACGGTCCTGAGTTGGCAGCCGCGGGAGCTACCCCTGAATTCAAGCCGGGAGAAAGGGTCCGAATTACAAAATACAAGACCACTTTCAGGAAAGGATATTTACCAAATTGGACAAAGGAGGTGTTCATAATTTCAAAAGTGGTGTACGCAGCTCGACTGGGAACGCCGCCAGTTTATAAGACAAAAGATCTGAATGGAGAGGAAATACTCGGCACTTTCCATTCCGATGAACTGCAGAGTGCTGCTGGCGCCTACGAGCTGTACAGAGTAGAACGAATTTTGAAGACGAAAAAAATTAAAGGAAAGAAATATTATCTGATAAAATGGCGCGGCTATCCAGAAAGTTTCAATAGTTGGGAGCCAGAGGAAAATGTTATTAGAACTTCGTAGCCCTACGGAACGGTTCCCCTATTGGAACGGAAGGAGTACTTATGTAGTTCCTGTGGCTGGTACTTGGTCAAGTACTAACGCAAGTACTAACGTAAGTACTAACGCAAGTACTAACGTAAGTAATTACAAAAGTTATTCAATAAAAACCATGGAGCAAGCCTTAATTTCTTGAAAGCCGAAAGTGTCAGTTTACTACCATTCTTCCATCCGCCCGGCCAAGTATTTATCATATATTGTCGTAAGTAATGTTCACTTATTGCATCTTTGCGGGCTGTATGTGGATGAGGTGGTAGACAGTTACCGGAGGTACATATTAAGTTTGCAAGATCTTCAAAGCGACTTCTCATGTTGTTATGAGCTGTTCTTTCGAGTCCCCCTTGTTCAGCTTTATCAATAAGTTCTGGCTGTAGTATAATGTACACAACTGACATGAGCCATAGACAAGTAACTCCAAAGTCTTGCCCGTAACCGTAGGGCTCCTTCATGTCAAGTGCCTGTAAGTCAAATGGGGCATTATAAGCACACACAGATTCACAAGCATTAAGAAGTTTGTGTAGGTTCTTGAGTGAGACTCGAGGTTGTTCTAGTTGTTCTTGATTAGGTGGATAATAAGCTTTTTCAAGTTCGCCTGCGGAAAAACCGTCTGTTAAAAATCCCTGGCTGCCGCCGCCCCAGGCAATTCCAAAGTCAAAAGCTCGTGGAAAATCTACTGGCCCGACTGTCTCTGTATCAATTGTTGGATTAAGTATATTCTTTAGAAGGGCCGGCGTAAGTGGTTGACTAATTACCAAACATGGAAGTCTCTAGTCATTACAAATTTCTAAAAAAGTCTGTTTGAACCACTTATGAATCTCTTCTAGTTCTTTTAAGGCAACCTCGGTTATTTCAGATGGTCTGGCTTGACTCAGTATATTCCGCTTGCAATAATTCCAAATCACGTCTTTAAATATGATAATGAAACTCTGTAAATCGTCGAATGCCTTTGAAATAATCTATTTTTTCTTCCAACTCTGTGGTAACACCTCGGATTCGAGAAAAGGCTAAATGTTGAATTATACTTAAGTTACAAATGGTATACTCGCCCCGTCCAGTGTATAATTTGCGCTGCGCTTAGCATTGTAAACTAAGAGTATGATTTATAAACTTATTCTGAAAATCTGCGCTCTTCAATTTTCCATTATAAAAGTCGGCAATTGTGTTAGAAAAAGTGGCGGTGTCAAATGCTGGTACGTGAGTCGCCGCCAAATTTATTACATCGTGACCTTTACTGCTTCCAGTTGGTCCAATTATGAATATGTATGACATTTTGTGTTATATCTATATCATAAAAAAAAATTTTTTTAATTATTTTTCGTAAAGATATATTACGATAAGACAATGGCAATCCTTTCTATTTCAGATGCAATAAAAATACTTGAAAGTGGAGAAAATGTTCAAATCAGTGATGGAGGCGGCAAATTAGTATTTGGTGAATATGTAGATCCTATTATATATGTAGACAGTGAGCTAGAATTAGAAATGGTTTTCCCCATCAACCCTAAATATGGTTCAAAAGATCTTGCTACATGCGATGATATGTGTGTGTGTTGGCGACCGAGTCTTCAAAAGTTTACCAATCTGTTAGTATCCCGTACCTTAGGTGAAAGTTTTGATGCAAGCACCGCTAAAAGTTTCGCTGCAAGCCTGGCCTCTCACTCCGAAAATGTTCTGATATTATTTTACAATCCATCTAAAGTGTATCAGAAGCGAGGGAGCGACACACAGACGAAGTATTTTTAATTTCGGTTTAAAAGAGGAATTCACAATGACGATTTCTCTACATGTATTGACATAGTTCAAGAAATCGACTGTGGTTTTAAAGCAGTGAGCCGATTGCCAGCCAGAGAAAATCCTGCTATTGTACCAAGTAATATCCGAAGGGGTAGTAAGATAGAATTATTGGCATTTAAACCGCGCTTATTTAAGCGTGATCGTTCTTTCACTATAGTGAGGTTATTTTGTGTCACGCCTTATAAACCAGAAATTCAAGACGTGGAAGAACTAGTCGACTTAGTAAGATTAGGTGAGATATATAAACAAATAAATGCTGACAAAAATATTATAGTGGATTTTGATAACCTATCATAGAATAATTATTTTTCTTTTTAAAAAATTGTTAGGATAGTATATATTATAAAGATTATGATGGATGAGAATATTGACGTTAGGCGCCGCTACAAAAAGCATTCGACGAGTCAGTTTTACGAAAAGAATTTCCTGAAGTCAAGCGGGTTGAGGACATCGCCACGATTGATATCGAAGGTATGACCAAAAAGGGAAAGATGTACTCTGTTTATGCAGATATGGAAGTCAAATTAGTGGGTCCGAAAAACGGTAATACACAAATTCGTACATTGCCTATTAAATTAAAAGGAACATACACAAAAGATTTAAGAGGATCGGGATCGGATATAAAACAACAATTAATAGATCGCTACGACCATATGCTTGATACAATTGAAAATGTTAAGGGTTCTGGTCTCGTTCTCGAGGAGATACTTAATTTTAAAGTAATTCTAGTGAAAGTTCTCCTGGGGGCCGGCGCAGTCCAACTTCCTCAATGGTTAAAAAATAAGCATTTTGTGAGCGATCTAATTCTACCTCGTGGTAGCGAGAACTGCTTCCAGTATGTAGTCGTGGCAAGTATAAAGTTAGGTGAGGAGGAGTTTCGTGAAAAGAAATGTGGTCAGACTAGAAGAAACTGGAAGACGTACGCCCCATTTGTGGCCGACTACTGATGGGATGGAATACCATTTCCTACACCCGCTGATGAGGGAGCAACATTCAAGCACTTCGAGCAGCAAAATCCAGGGGTCAGACTTCAAGTATTTCAGATCTACGAAAATGATCCCGACCGGTCCGGCATAACTGTCTTGTATAGTGGCTGTAGCGGAGCTCGTTCTGATAGGGGATCTTCGGAACAGGAAGGAATACAAATAGCGAATATTTTACTAATAGTCGGCGCCGGCAGCGGCCACTTCGTACCAATTACTAAATTAAATCGCCTTCTTAATTCTCAAAATAATCGTAAGAATGTGCACAGACGGAAGTGTATTTGTATGGTTTGTAAGCGAGGTTTTGCGTCAACAGAAGAATTAGAAATACATCAGGCATACTGTGGAACAGACACTGCTCAGCCAGTTTTTCCTAAGGAAGTGTGTCAATTTGAAGGACATAAGAAGAAGGTGCCCTGCCCCTACGTCGTGTATGCAGATACTGAGGCAATCATTGAGAAGAACACTGGCCTGCACATTCCAATTTGTCTTACGTATGTTATGATTGAACAATGGCCAGGCAACCCGCCAAAAGTTTTTATTAAAAGAACATTCACGGGCCTCTCCTGTGTAACAGAATTTCTAAAGGATATGAAGAATAGGGCTGAGAATTATTCGAAATCGTATTAATGGAAAATAAAACCGATGAAAGATCCTTCTAATTACAACGATCCAGACTGTATTGCATGTGGAGATCCTGCCACATACCGAATAGTGAAGGATAAAGATACTTTTTATTGTGAAATGTGCCGCCCATCGAGAACCATTCCTATCTACTTTCACAACCTCAAGGGGTACGATGGTTCTTTTATTTTGAATAAGTTATATGAAATCGATACCGACACCGGAGGGGGCGTCGGCCTAGAGCCCGAAATCATAGCTAAGATGGGCAATGGTGGAATTATGTGTCTTAAGAAAAAATTTATCTTTAGTGCCTCAATTGTTGTTGGTGGAGAGAGGGAGACAAAGAAACGTTTCTTTTATATAAAGTTTATGGACAGTGCTCAGTTGATGTCTGGGTCGCTCGCGAAGTTGGCAAAGACTGTGCCTGAGGATGGATGGGTGATACCACTTTCGTACCCGCACATTCAGGGGGCAAAGGGTTTCTTCCCGTATGAATATTTAGACTCGGTTGACAGACTGGAAGAAGAGAAGTTCCCACCAAGACACCAATTTCATAGCGAATTAACGTAAGAGGGGATTTCGGAGTCCGATCACGAACATGCATTGCGAGTATGGAACGAAGTTGGATGTCGGACGATTCGTGATTATATGGAATTCCATTGTGAGAACGACATTCTCCTTCTTGCAAATATATTCGAAAATTTCCGTAACACATGTTTAGAAGCATGTAAGTTAGATCCAGCCCACTATATGTCAGCGCCTGGCTTGACATGGGATGCTATGTTACTTTACAAGGGTAATAAATTTAAACTCATTCAAGATGCTGCGCAGATGAATTTCATTCAGAGGGGAATTCGAGGTGGTATTAGTCAGTGTAATATTCATTACTTACAGACAAATCATCCAGCTTACGCGACAGAAAAGATAAAGGGGAATTACTATCCGGAGAAACCTTTAACCAAAATCGAATATCTCGATGCTAATAACCTCTATGGATGGGCAATGAGTCAACCAATGCCAATGGGGGGACTTCATTGGATGACAATGGAAGAATGGTTAGAATGGTCTGCTCAGAAAGGTGGAGCAGGCTTGGATTGGGGCCCTGGCGACAGATTTCCGCCAAGTTTTCTAGAAGTAGACTTAGAATACCCAACCGAATTACATGAAGAACATTCTGATCTACCTCTAGCTCCGCATCACTATGAATTTCCGAGGCAGGGTAGTCGACCAATTACAAGTCTTATGGACAGAGATAGATACGTCTTACATTACAAGTTGCTTGAATTCTATCTTCAGATGGCAATGCGGCTGAAAAAAATACATCAGGCGCTCGCATTTGAAGAGGCTCCGTGTCTCAAACAATATATTGACTTTAACACTAAAATGAGGACAAAGGCAAAGACAGATTTTGAAAAGAATTTCTATAAGCTTATGAATAATGCAATATTCGGCAAGACAATAGAAGACGTTCGAAAGTACAGAGACTTTAAATTTGTGACGGGTCACAGTAGTACCGATAGTGGTCGTAAAAAGATTCAGAAGTATAATCCAAAGATGAAACATATAACTCTCATAACTAGTGAAGAGGATGGCGATTCCTGCGACAGTGCCCTACTGGAACTGAAAAGGGATAAATATGAATATAAAAAGCCAGTTTTCATTGGCGCGGCAGTGCTTGAACTTTCTAAGCTGCTTGTGTATGAGACACATTACAATTACTTTCGAAAACGGTTCCCTGGAATACGATTAACCTACATAAATACTGATAATTTTATTTACAGTGTGCCTCTTTCTTCTGCAGACACAACTTTCAATGATATAGTCCGAGAAGATGTAGAACAGAATGGTGAGAAGTCTATATATGATACTAGTGGTATGAAAGATGGGATGGGAGTTACAAAGATTAATAAAAAGGTGATAGGTAAATTTAAAGATGAGTTGAATGGTGAACCTATTCTTGATTTTGTCGGCATACGCGCGAAAGTGTATGCTTTTCGGACTCCAACTTCGGAGACGAAAAAATATAAAGGGATAAAAGATGTTTGTGTTAGAAAACATTTGAAGTTTGAAGACTATAAGGATCTGTTTGAAACTGGGAAGGAGCCCGAGCGGGCACAATTTGTACAGTTTGTACGGAAAAACCTGGTGAAATTCGTTGTGAAAAGCGTAGTAAAATCATGATGGCGCCAAATGATGTCAAACGTGTGCAGTTATACAATCCAGACACAGGCGAATGGCTGGCAGAAACATGGCCGATAGGACGGAGTTAACTTTCATATCCATTTAGTCCGTAAGATTGCATGTAACGCTCGAGCGGCGGACTAAACCCTTCCTGTTTTTGTATTTCTAGTGCCTGATGAAATATGTTTTGAATAAGTTCTGAGGTGCATTCCGAAAGGGTATCTTTATCCTCTTCTTTCTTTATAGATGCACCTTTTTCTTGTATTTGTGTAAGCAGCCGTTTATATTGAATGTAATAATTTTTATATTCCTCTCGCCTTTTTGATACTCCTGTTTTTCCTTGTATTACATCAATAACAACACCTGGTATAGGAGTTAAAGATAAAAGAACTGGAACTGTCGGAATTGCTGCTATTACAGCTGAACTTACAAGAATTCCCTTAGTCACATTAAGAGCCATATCTATTCGTCCATTAATTTGTAACTTCGCCGATATGCAGCGCTAGTTCTTTCAATATAGTCAGCTAACTGTTCAACGCTTTCAACAACTGAGACATGCATTTTTTTACTGTACATGTAAGGGATGATAAAAAATAATTGTAGTAATATAGAGAGACAATATGGAATAAGGAGGAGAAGATATACCACTCCAGGATTTCGATGATGCAAATTTAAATGATGATGATGATGATGCTACTGCTGAAACATACTTTATAGACGATGATAATGCCCCTGCAGAAGCCGATCCTTTACTGGATAGCCCGCAGGTGGATCGTTTGACTGGACAGAGAGTAGAAATTACAAAACAAATGGCGGACCAATACTTAGATATTAATATGATTACTGATGAGAATAAATGAATATTAATGCATGAGAATGCAAGTATTAGGACTGGAGAGCTGTATTATCGAGACGCCAGGCTGACATCAAATAAAGACAAGAGGTATTTAGCGTTCTCCTCGATAAAAGGTAAGGGAGCTGCAGAATTTAAAAGAGATATATTAGAAATGCCTACAGATTTTGTATCACAATTGACTGATAATGAAGCGAAAATGTTATTGAAAAGACAGGCTGATAGACTGAAACCCTACAACATTGGACGACTCAGAGTTAGAATAACAGATTTACGAGTAAATGTTAGCGATAATGCCGATGAAATACGTACTATCGAAAATAAAATCGATGAATGGAATAATGAAAACCCTGAATATAGAGCTATTAATGATGAATTAGAGGGGAAATTTACCTTGAAAATTAATTTGGAATATTAAACTGATATGATCATTGAAAGGCTTTGGAGTCGATTTTATTCACTTTCACTCACTGGCTAACGAACAGCGGTGTACTAAAATACCGGAAGTGACGTCGTAAACTTGGTCATTGAAGCAGTCGACGTGTGCAACTGTACCGGTAAGCTTTTCCAGTTCATGCGGTTACAGTGTATAGAATGGCTACAGAATAAAGGGGCCAAGCACTCGGTGTCGATGTTTAAGTTGAGTAGAAATAAAGTTTTCTGCGAATACCACTTTTAGAAGGGCTGCTTTTAGCGAAAGTTGCAAGTCCAAATACTGAACTACAAGCCTAAAAGAAAACTGTCCGGGGCATATATCCAGCCCCAAGTGCTTTGCTTGTACATATGGGACTGTACGTACGCTCAGGCACTAGAAACGGAATGCTGTAAACAGGACCGCCGGTTCTAGACTAATCATGGCTACAAATGCTCACACTTTTAGAATTAATGTTGATCTCTTTACAGCATTGACATTACTTCGGCGTCGGCATGATTTCACAACGATTGCAAATGCAACACATGCATCCATGGGTTGACAAGGCATGATTGATCGCCGAGAGGAATTTGAACTTCGTCATCGGAGCTAGAATAGTCACTTTCCGAACTCAAGTCGCTGTAACTTTCTGATGATGTCAGTCTTGGATCATCGATTGCTCATTCAGGTTCGAAGTTATTGCTGATTATCTTCGCCATTATGATTTTCAGTCGAGCGCTAAGGTTTGCGTACTGTGTACGCGTCCTCTTCTGGCGTAGAAGAGCTTGGCTGTAAGTAACCTCGCTTTGAACCCGCTGTGTACACGACGACCAGCAAGTTTAATACGTCACTTCCGGTTTCCGTACGTTTAGCTTGTGGCCACTGCGCTAATACGCGCAAGTGAAAGTGAATGAAAGCAACGCTGTTTTGTTTATTTTTCACAAAATAACGATCTGATTAACTAAAAAAGTCTGGGTAAATTTCCCCTTTAAAGATTGCGAATATGCGCATTAGTGAGCTTAACAATGAAAAAGTTAAAATAAGGCAAGAAAAAAGAGAAGTTGAAAAACAGTTAAAGGAAATTCCTGAAACACACACCCAAGCAAAAGAAAAAGCCGAAAAACTACTAGCTGAACTCATAACAAGAGAAGCTAAAATTGTTGATCGAATTGAATACGAACATGATAAGATCAGTGAGGCACGTAAAAGTCTAGCGTCAACTAGGTCTCTTTGTGATGTAATTTCCGATCCAGAATTGTCACTCAGGCTGAAGCTGACAGAATTATTTAAACGAAATGGTATTACAATCGCTGCAATACTGACTGCCCTTGGAATGACAATATCAACAATTGCCCTGGCTATGACTAAAGGACGACAGTCAGCAGGAACTGGCTGCTCTGGAACAAACAATGGTTCAGGCCCGCCTAAAATATACACAAAAGCGAAGGATATTGTTAAGCAATTTGGTGACTGGTTAAAGACCCTGGCCGCAAAAAGTGCTGCTGCATACCAGGTTTAATCAGCTCCCTTGTTAGTTTTCTATTAAAAACAGCAGGATCAGTGGTCGGATTTGTTGGAGAACAGCTATTGATATTTTTAACTGGATTAACATTAGTCATTATAAATAAAATTATGTATTGATATATGACCCCGCATGTTTGATGAAAAGGATATTGCAAAGTTTCTTTCTAAAAATAAAGACCTGTTTGGTTTCTCTGTCGCATTGGAATGGTGCAAACTCCGACGAGTAAATCGACATATCCTCCGGGCAAATCCAGGTGTCCAACTCAAAGATGATAATCTATATCATAACATATTAGCTTTCATTAAGGAATGTCAAAAGACTAACTTCTTTAAGCGACTAGAATTCATTAACGTCTTTCAGGAGGTTGATGATGACCAGGACGTTCACATCTACAAGAATATTGGGTTTTTCGATTGATTCGCGACACAGGTAATAGATTTATCTTTCAGTCAGATGGAAATATTTATGTAAAGATGTGATTTATTTTTGAATTTTTTCTTCTGAGTTACTATATACATTACACGAAAATGGGATACGATAGATCATTATTACCGAATTTCAGCAACCGAATACCGAATGGAACGAAGGCAGAAAGGACCCGTCATATGGTTACTCATAATCCAAGTGAGGCAGATCCAGGTCAGACACTTATCATACGATGTCCAAAGTTAGAAAGCGGAGTAGTACTAGTTCCAGATACTTTCGACCTGGTTTTTGATCTCGAAGTAATGGGTCACGAAGATAACCGAGTAGTTCAAAATGTTGCAATAAATGTAATCGAGCGTATGGTCCTCACATTTGAGGGGCAGGTACTTCTTAATTTGAATAAATATAACCTTATTGAATGTTATCGCGATCTCTTCAAACAAAAAGGAGAGAACGAACATGACACTGTACGGAATTCAGAACGAAAATCTAAGAAAATTGAGAAGTGGCGCGGCCAATGCAAATGCTGCCGTCGTGGACGATCTTTTACTTTTTGACACATATAAAACAAAATATGCTATTTGTTTAACTCATCCCCTCATAACAGGCCATGGGTTTGCATATCCATCAGCGTTAGGGAGTCATATAGAATGGGAAATCACGTTGGCACCTGCCTCCAAATTACTTGTCAGTAATCATGTTGTTACACCCAATTATAAATTAAAAAACATTCAAATGAAATATGAAACAATCACTGATCCCACCCTCGCGATGACTACTGCTGGTTATTACAACAACGGTAAAAGTTATCTTTACAAGCATTTACATTATTTTAGAACAATCCCATTCAAAGAATCAACAATGGTTATCAATGAAAATATTAATGTACCACGACATAGCATGAGAGGTATCGTGATACTCTTCACTAAAAATCAGAATCAGTCAGAACTGAATAGCGAAATTTTCATAAATCCATCCATTGAATCTGTGTCTGTAATGATTGAGGGTATTGCAAACAAAATATACGCTCAGAAGATGTTACCAAGACAATTTTGGCGAGAAGCACGGCGGTATTTTGTTGAAGATAAAGATTGTTGTGAAATTGATATAGATGAAGCTGACTTTTTAAAGAATAAATTCTGTCTGTTTATCAGTCTGCGTAGTTTTAAAGATATTGAATTTCATTGAAATGGTTTAAAAGTAATGAACACAAAAGATGGTATACAACTTGAAATAATAAAAATGGATACATCAGTGAAGGATGCCGACGACGCTCGCAATGATAATATATTTGCTCATGTTTATGTTATCAGTGATGCAATGGTCTCCATTGAGAATAGTAGATTAAAGTCTATACTATTTCAATGGAAATGAAAATTGTCTCTGAAGGGACTCCCGAGTTCAGAAAAAAACTCCGTAGAAATTTTTCATGAAAACTCTAGAATTTCAGACCTTTGTCATGACATCATCGGCTGCTAAGCAACACTCGTTCCGAAGGTATTGCAAAAGCAGTATTGCAAAAGCCCTACCAGAATGGGAAAGCCCTACCGGAATGGTATTGCGCAACAGCGTTCTGTAGGGACTCCATAGGGGAAAATACTAACATAAGTGCTCCGTAGGAAAAATACTAACATAAGTGAAAATTCACATCTATATACTTACAACACAGCCAGAAGACGTGTAAGGTATAAAATTCACATCTATATACTTACATCCAGAAGACGTTCCCCTGTCAGAACGGAAGAGCAGAATTTTATACTTACATCACAGTCAGAATCTATCGAACAAATGGTCTCCCTTCAATCCTGATAATAGAACGCTGTTGTAATGGGGAATTCCCAACTGAGTCATATATAGGTCACTCAGACTTGCGCAAAGCGCTAGCTATGACTCACTGGGTAATCCCCTATTGGAACGGCTTACGCATATGCCATTTTTAGCTACAGCGAGGGGAATTTTTCCTTCCCTCCCTGTAGTTATTTTCGAATAAAATGGTGTAAAACATTCATCACAAATAACAACTAATTCTCACTACTGGAGGGGATCACGATTTGGATGGAGGCGCTTTTTGCATCTGATTTGTAGCTTAAGTTCCACAGCTTAAGTTCCCCCTTCCCGTAAAAAGCAAAACATGCTAGCTATGACTCACTGGGTAATCCCCTATTGGAACGGCTTACGCGCATGCCATTTTTAGCTACAGGGAGGGGAATTTTTCCTTCCCTCCCTGTAGTTATTTTCGAATAAAATGGTGTAAAAAATTCATCACAAATAACAACTAATTCTCACTACTCCCTCCCCACATTATTCATCTGATTAGATTGATTAACCCTTAGCACCCAAAGGCCTTTGGGTGGAGTTAACATTTGGAAGTACCATGCGGCATGACGCCAGACTTATGAAATAATCGAAGACTGTCCCTCATAACCATGTATCTTTAGAAGCACCATAAAACACTTGTCCAAAAATATGCAAATCATGGTCATTTGACCTCATTAAATATTCAAAATTGCCGAAAACATAACTATAACAATTTGTATTTCCTTGTTCATTTTCACAGGAGATCCTCATTAACCTTGGTTTGTGTCAAATTAGCATAGACTGACATAACATTTTAAACACACGTTGTGAAGATACACTAATATTTCTTGTTCTTACTTATGAAGTGTAAATTAAATGGAGGCCCTTTTTGTGGCATGTACATAAGTACAAAAAGTTGGTGTCTTAGAACACAACACTCGATATTGATGCCGCCACTGTCTTTTTTTATTGTCTGAGGTATCCATGTCGTCACCATTCCTTTATTTATTCATCTTATAGGTGTTGCTTTGAAGAAAATAAAATAGAAAAGCTTACAGTATATTGTGTGTTTTCAAAGTATTGTATATAAAATGTAGTTAACTTTCCTGTTTTTTTTCCTCGGTTACAAATCACATAAAGAAAGCTCATTCTGTCTTTACTTGCAATTTTTGCTATAAAAACGCTACTCTGAAGAAAAAAAGAAAATGTCTGCAGTATATTGTTTGAAAGTATTTTGTGTTTTAACCTCCCTAATTTCCAATTACCCTCCCCTCCCAATAAGAAAACGAATGCTCACTTATTATGGTACGTATCTGAGAGCTCCAAGATTCACTTATTCACGAAGGGTTCACTAAAGTCTAAGGTTGAAAAAGCTTTCTGTCTTTGCAGTTAGAATTGGCTACCAGTACGAAATGGTCTATTATTGTGTGCGCACTGAGTTCCGGCAGAGTTTTAATCGACTAAGTCAAGCTGACACCTCTTCTTCGTTTAGAAGAGGAGACCGAACAGCCATATTTTGGGAAGACCGTGAAATCGATCTTTTGAGAGACATGCTTAATCCTGGATTTGGGGGGTGGTCGCTTAACATGCATCATAGCTATGACGTATACGCCGGTAGGTTTACACATGAATAAGGTTGACAATATTGAATTTTGATTTTGTGGCATTCATTAGCATTGCTTTGCTATGATCATATATTATCATCACAAAATCATATTGATATTGAGAAGATCGTGAAACGTCGCTAGACGTACAAAAAACAAAAATGTCGTCAAAAACTTTGGGTACATGAGCTTCAATTGTTGGTGCCCGTTTAAAGGCAAAGCAAACATAAAAATAATGCCTGGCGTAGAAAAGACACTTTTGTCAACATATACTTGTAATTCCTGTAGGAATATTACATTGTGGGAACGGCGATAATATCAAGTTTACAGACGAATCGAAAAACTTAAATACTGTATCTGGAACTTATACACGAGCCAATATAGATTGCAAGGTAAGGTTTTCCTAAACTTTCATGAATAAATCATGAACATATCGAAACGATATTTGCAATATCTATTGTTTTGTGCGTGCTTTATTGTAGTCTGTTCTGACATAATTTGAGTTTTCTTTCAAATAGTCAAGGTAAATTGCCAGATAAGAAAATTGGAAAAGTGGGCTGAATAGGACATACTGTTGTCAATTATAATCAATTAAGAATGTCTATTTTACGAATACTCCCACAACTTTGATCTTAAGTTAAAGCAGCCCTAACCCTCAATTAATTCTAAAAAGGTCATTTTATTAACTCGAATATGTGAAATAAAATGTGAGCTACTTGTAAGCTTCTTTCGACGGCGATTGAATAGTACCTACTTATCATCTATGATTACAGACTTGCGGTGAAGGTAATGGTGAAGACACTGAACTTCGACTTCCAGTTGCTTTAGCTACTTCGCCCGATGACAGCGTCTTTCTTGGTGACTATAATTTTATCAGGAGAATCTGGCCAAATGGGACAGTATCCACTGTAACACAACTGGCGTCAGTATTTCAAATTTAATTTCTTCAATTGCTAACCTGTAGGCAGAATTTCTTTCTAGCTCACTGCAGTATCGTGTCATCCGCCTTAATAATTTCAGGAATATTTATTGGTCGATAATGGCCTTCTGACTTATCATGAATGAATGAAATGAATGAATGAAAAAGGGCTCCCCGCTGACAATTATCGTCCATCTAAGGGCAGGGGCGAGAAAACAGCCAAACATTAACGGATGAGAGGAGCCGAGCGCGCGAATTTGAGTTTTAAATGTTTTTGCGATATTCTACTGTCCACGGAAACGTGGATACAAGCAGATGTGAAATATACGGAAGAACAACTCACATGTTCTTTTACGGTTTGTATGAGGATGATCTGAAGTAACACAAAACCTGCAAACTTGCCAAGTTTCACCACGAGATTTTAAAAAGTATCAGCAATTTGAATCATAATTTGTATTCTTCCGGTTTACAGGGGCAGCAGGCCCATGCATCGTTACTACTTGGCCACTAACCCAAGGAATGGAAACTTATACCTGTCAGACAGTGCAAGACGCCAAGTGGTGCTCATCAATCCTGACACCGGGGAAGAAAAGGTGTTCGCTGGCACTGGTGAACGATGTCCACCGTGGGAAGATGTGTGCGGAGACAATGGCTTGGCTCTCAACGCTAGACTAAATAAACCAAAAGGTGAGCTATTGCAGATTAAATCTTGAGAAGATCAATGCATGTGGACAAATAACAAGAGGAATAGTCATCAAAACATTATGATCATCAAAACATTGTCTCATTTATGTGCGGTGTGAACATTGTTTGTTTCTACTTTAAGTTCGCCACAAGTGTAACCCAAGCAAATCAGCCATAATATTATGCATTAGGTACAGAGAAATTTATTGGTTGACCTATTTTTCAGGAGCAGTCATAGTAGGATTAATACTGATTTCATGCATGTATTCATGCATGCATGCGTGCTTGGTGTTAAGATTCCGGGTGATGTATCATGGACATCACAGGTTGATAGAATTATAAAAAAAATAAAGAGTAAACTGTATCTTTTTGTCAGAATTAACAGTTTTACCAATTTCAGCGATGCTTCAGTTTTATAACGTGTCATTTTACCATAGTTAGATTATTGTCTTAGTATTTGGCGTTGTCGTAGTCAAAACGATGTAGATCGCTTGAACTATCTTTTCAAGGGGACGATAAGACTGATTTTGAATTGTGATATTGGTAACTCATCCGTTAAAGTGTTTACACATTTACAATGGTACACGCTATCTTGTCGGTATAAGTACAACCTAGTAGTATTTGTACACGAGGCTGTTTGTGGCCTGTCTCCTCCATACATCCGGGATATGATAACACAGTACGATCAACAAATTACTTTGAAATCTGTTAGTAATAAAGCTCTACAACTACCACTTGTTAGAATCGAATTATTAAAGCAGTCTTTTAGAGTAATTGCTCCTAGCCTATACAACAAGTTGCCTACAGCAAGAAGAAGTTGTACATGTGTTAGAGATTTTAAACAAGCTTGTTTTTAAATTCCGTCGACAAAGTTTTATCGGCACTTTTACTCGATAATCTGTTTGTGTTTTAATGTTGTTGTTATCCCTGTAATTTGTCTTCTTTGTGTAAGTTTTCTTTGTGCTCGAACCTTGTGAAAAGAGGCGTATACCCATGCATCAAGGCTATCAAGTTGAAATAAAGTTTATTATTATTGTACATTGTAGGCATAGCAATTGGTAAAGATGGAGACGTTTTCCTAGTTGACAATCGGAGAATCCGTCGAATAGGAAGTGATGGCATCATTGAAGCGTACATGGGAAGAAACAAGATAGGCCAACAACGCGTGGAGAAGTCCAGTGAGTACTACGACGCACCAATGAATGAAATCACTTTTTCCTGGCCTACTGATCTAGCTGTCCACCCAGAAGACGATACACTCTATATCGTTGATGGTGACGTTGTGTTCACGCTAACTAGGCATGGCAATGTCCGACCAATAATTGGTCGTACACCTGTCAGACCACCTGTTTATCCCCTGAATAAACAAAAAGAAAGAGAGGAAGCATTGGATGCTTATCTTATTTCGCCACAGGTACGTGAATAGTTGCCACACTAGGTTTTGTCAGTCAAATGTGCAAAGGCACAGAGATAGCTACCTATCAACACTTAAAGTATAAGGGTGTCTTTCACAGTTAACAATTGTGTAAACTTTTAGCTGCATCTTTGCATGAATAGTGGACACACAATAATGCAAGAATCAAACTTTGCTAGCATTGGATAGTAACGAAGATTTTGAACCATTTCTTTGTTACTTTTCCATTTTTGTAGCCGCCCCTGTAGTGGATATCTATGTGAGAACGTAGTTGTGAATGGAGAAAACTGAATATCTCATTTTCGAGGTTTTGAAAGAATTCAGAGTCGTTTAACAGTATCGATTCTCAACCCTAGGGTATCACAGTGTCGCCCTCTGGACTTGTGTACATCTGTGAATCAGATTCAAAGTACATCCACCGTGTCAGGGCATACGGACAAGGAAGTGGCGTCTTTCCCGTAGCTGGCCAGGCATCCTCCTGTGCATGTGACACGAGTAATTGTAACTGTTTCAGTGAGGGGCAATACGCAGTTGCAAGTCAGATGTATGCACCTACGATGGTCACACTAACTGCAAATCATGAGCTCTACATTGCAGATCAAGGTACGTAAAGGACTGAAAACTGACAAATAAAGTCCGCCGAAGGAGCGGTTGGTTACCAGCTCAGTCTCTGAACAAATTAATTGACTTGGCACAACGTTCAAAACAGGTCAGAGTACAAACATCACGAAAACGGTTATGTCAAAAAGACCTAGAGTCTGAGGATTGCTGCAAAAAAGCTATTACGGCAATTTTATATTACTAGTAGAAGATAACGTAAATACAAGAGGCATTTTAATGTTTTGTTTATTATAGGCTTCAATTGACGATAAACATAAGCACAGGATTGAATGTTCTGGACTGCTTGAAGGCTCCAAGACAAGAAATTGACCTCTTTAATCAAACAATGTTTAATAAGCTCATAACCCCCGTAAAGAATACATTTTCTGAAAGCCTAGATAGAGTGAACAATTTTGGTAATCACATTGTCACCATAGTTTACATAACTATCACGTGACAGGTAATTTGCATATCCTTTCAAAAATCGGTTTTTTTTCTGTGTTTTGTCTCAATACTTCAAAGTATCTGACTCAGACTTGCTGAAATAAAAGCTGTCACAACGTTCTTCAAAAGTGTGTCCCAGATTTTTTATATCTTGCTTAGTTTTTTTCTGAGCACAATATTAAAGAAATCAACTAGGGTTAAATTTACCGTTCTGGAAGTTTTTCTGGCATAAACATTGTTTGAGAAGGTTCTAAAAATTCTGAGACACATTTTGGAAGATCCTTAAGACATCTTGCACTCACACAAATTTCAACCACATATCTCAAAGCATTGAAACAAAACATAGGGAAAACCGATTTTTGAAAGGTTATGCAAATTATCTGTCACGTGATAGTTATGTTAACAGTGGTAACACTATGGTAACCACAATGTTTCCCTGTATCTAGGCTTTCCGAAAATATATAATTTACGAGAGTTCTGAGCTACATAATCACTAGAAAATTATTGGCTTAAAAAGGTCAATTTCTTTTCTTGGAACCTTAAATCTGTGCTGTTTGATATATTATGGCAAAGAGTGAAAGGATACATTCAGTAAATTCACGCGCTATGTTTGGAAAATTAATGCAAGTTAAACCGTTTTACGATTGATGGATTTACAATGTCAATGGCATAAATGAATCGCTAGGAAAAAGTCAATGTTATTCTCGACGTTTCTTTTAGGGAACTATAGGGTTCGTGCAGTAAAAGGAAGTGATTATAGAAGAACACCCGGTGAAGCGAGTGATTACATCATCCCAGGACAAAACCCAAAGTAATGTGCAGAGAAACTTTTCAGTGTCAGAAGCATGATGTTTTATCTAAAAAACAAGTTTACATATCGATGGCCCAGTGCAAGAATTCCAACAGAGTTAGAGGGGAATAAGGGTTTAAATGCGTGTATCTCTACAATGGGATTATATATTTATCACATGAACAGTTTTCTTATTTGTCTTTTGACGTAGATGGATCAAAATTGTCGAACAAATTGCATGAATTTCGTCGTGATTTGTGTTTTATTTACACGGATTACGTTCATTTAATGAGTAAAGAGCCCCGTCACCCAGGAGATACTTTCATCCATAAATCCCATCAAGTTGAAATTTTGATACATCGAATGGTATCTCCACCAATTCGACATCCTGATTCGGTCACATGAACGTGTCAATCATTGTCTCGCGCTTTACCAATGCCGAGGCAAGTTGACCATCGGTGGACATAGCTTTCACCGCTAGCGACGGATAGCCATGGTATTCAGAGTTATTTAGAATATTTACAAATAGATTTATAAAGTAAATGCAACGACACGATCGACACAGTAATTCTCATTCTGAGAGATGCCGTGGCTTTTGAAAATATAACACAAGTTTACGACCTCGGCGAGCGCGAAAGATTCCGTTCGATAACACACATAGCGCAAGATTGCATGTTTTTTGCCGACAACGCTGCCGTCACCGGTCTCCGCCGGTATCAACTCGTCACTGATCCCAATCTCGGTCGTCAATGTTTTCGTCTTACGGACTTTGGTGTTTGCAGTGACACATATCTCGCCCGTAGATAGATTCTAATTTTGTTACTTGACGGAAACTCTGTTCTGTTGTGAAAGTTGTCTGAGTCAACGTTTGAAATACATCAGATTCAACAGCGCTGCACTGCAAAATTAAGACGACAGCTTATGTCTTCGTTACAGCCTTACGCCGCAGGTTTGATTTCGGGCGAAAATTTACGGAATTTTTTCTGCGATGAAGGAAATTTATCGTTGTTAGTCGAATTAATTTATGCTTCTTCTTCCTATGTCGCATTCCACATGTAGCGTGAAACTCCGAGAAAAGACTAAGTCCTGTCTTCTATACTTGTTATCAATTTTGACAGTATATATATATATATATATATATATATATATATATATATATATATATATATATATGTGTGTGTGTGTGTGTGTGTGTGTGTGTGTGTGTGTGTGTGTGTGTATGATCACGGTCTCTCCACAAAAAAGTAATGTTCTAATTGTGTAAACATTGGAAAAATTGGAGTTATGTCTATCTTGCACTGACATTTTGAGCAAAAATGACTAACTCATCATGAGTTACGCCCTTTTTTTTAACAGGTCGGATTTGTTTTATGAAATATTCCTGAGTCATGATTATAGGATGTCTTTTACATTTGCAAAATAGACGTAACTATTGGCTTATGTCCTCAGTGCACTTACTTTCAAGTGCTAAAGGGTCGTAACTCAAGTAGTGTCCCTATGGCAATATGGGTTATATTGACTTTTTTACTCAAAATTTTCAAAACGATGATTTCACATTCCCGAACAAAGTATATCAAAAACCTCAATTTTGCCCAAAACATAATTTATTTCACTCTTGCACTGGGCCATCGAGATATATATATATATATAGAGAGAGAGAGAGAGAGAGAGAGAGAGAGAGAGANATATATATATATATATATATATATATATTTATATTCAGAACGCATTTATAACAAATCAAATGTTCCGTACCGGGTTTTTTATAGAAACCATAGCCAATCGCTAATACGAACCATTTTTATAATACAGCTATAAAATTTAGCATGCGATATTGAATTATATTAATGATAGTCAGCAAATGTGACAGCAGTTCCACATTTTGAGATATACGACTCCATGTGGTCTGAAATTCCCGAACTTTCCGCACTCTTTTAGCAAAGTACTTTACCACATATGTTAAAAGTTTTGTAGGTCTTGAAGGAACTCATGCATCCACAAATGCGACTTTCTTCGTATGCAATAAAATGTTGAAAGTATCCAATATTCTTTTTACGGCGTCCTCTCTATGTCAATGTTATTTTGTACTACTCCCCTAAAAGCTTGTTTTTAAGTATCAAAAGTTGTAAATTGTAATGCACACTACATGTTTTACTAAATCACATGCATGCAGTGATGTGTTGGTGTTCAACGGACAAGGTCGACATTTAAGAACCTTTGACATGCAATCAAAGCAACTCATCCACATGTTCGACTACGATGAAGATGGGCTTCTCCGTGTAAGTGATTCCTTTATTGTGTAATAGATCAGGCTGCAACAATATCGTTAGTGTCATGAACAATTTCCGCATTAGGTTTATGATGCTTATGCGGTAACGGGTGAAAAACTGGTGAAAAACTGCCGTTCGCGTTCGGAAGTCTTACATTTGATTTTACAGTACAAATTCAATCCTTGTAAATTGTAAATGTTAGAATGTCTAATATTGCTGAATATTAATGAGTGCTACTTGCAAACATAAAACCTTTCACTTCTAATTATAGAGTGTGACAGATGGACAAAATAATTCTCTATTAATCGAAAGATTATCAGATGGTTCCCCACATGCAATTGTGTCGCCAGGTGGGCTCAGGACAATATTGGGATTAAATTCAGAAGGAATGATCGATTTCATCTCCGATCCGACAGAAGGAATCACACGAATTATATACCAAAGTGGTGGACTCGTTCGAGCAATTGATTACCCTGATGGATTTAATCACTACACAGCGTAAGAAAAATTTAAGTAGTATTACCATAGTAAGGCTTGGAAATATTCTCACTGAACAAATATAAACATTCATTGACTTGCCGTAAACTGCTAAATCGCTTGACGTAACCAATGTCATAAACAAAGCTACACACATTAGGCAAACTGCATTACATAATTGCATGCAAAAGTTTATATCGTCACGCTAATCACGTCACATTTTTACAAGCTTGTTAAGATACACTTAAATTAATGTGAAACATAAAATCAATTACCAACATGCATTACCAATAACCACCTGACTACATTGAAGACCGAAAATATCCTAAGCGATTTTGAACTACAATATGTCTTCAGTTAAGAAAGTTCTGGCTATATCGTATAAAATATGTATGTATGTATGTACACATTGAGCTTATCTTTATCAGACAACGCGGACTTATTGGAGGCTTTAAAAAAGCAGACATGTCTTTCGGGTCTAGTGTAATCGGCTGTCGTTAATATTGAAGGTCAGTTTGAAAGCAATTACTCTATGATTGAAGCAACCTATGCCTGTTTGCAACATATAACGTAAAAGACACCATCGCAAGTCATCGAATCTTATCTTTCTCATAAATAAACATCCCACAGCATGTAATCGGTGGCGTAAAATGTAGGTGTGTTTCATCTTCGATATTACCACACTTTGCAGGTACGACGAAAACGGACGTGTATTTGCTCAATACGACAATTTGGGTCGGCGTGAGCTTTATGGTAACTTCCAAGGCAGCACTTCAAGTACCGTCACCACATATACGTCACTGAACAGAGAGCAGAGTGTGGAAACACAGTCCTCATCTAGTCAAATAAAGAGAATCTACAGAACTAAAGCAGGCAAGACTCACGAGGTGGTCAGCAAGTTACAGGAAAAGGAAACAGAAACGATCTTTCCGGATAATACTAAGGTATGTATCAATCACGTATTTTCCCATAATCCTGAGGTTTGAATCGACCAAGTGAACGAAAAACAAAATGGAGCTCTAGGTAATAAATTCATGTACTTGCTTTAAAAAGCTATAGTTTAACATGTTTACAAAACAATTTTTATACGTTACATTCGAAATTTACTGCATTGAAAACATAGTGGAATAATGCCTCAGAGGCCTAATTATTAGGTTTATTCGTTTTCTTGTCTGGGGCATATTTTCTTTTCTTTTCTCAGACCACAGTATTTGAAGCAGCACATCCAGTTTGGGGATCTGAAGTTTCCTTGCTTGGTTCTGCAATCACTATGTTACCATCTGGACTACAACAACGAATTGACATCGACCAATATACGACACTATCTGACCCATACAGCCCACTGTCGTTGCAAACAGTGGGCACTCACACAAAGGTAGCTATTTTATGATACTTTTGGTCAGCGTCGAAAAACTATTATGCAGAACTCAATGGCTGACAAATACGAGATTCTAAATTCCAGAAACTATTAACTAACTTATGAACTTTCCTGTTTTACATTATTATTCCAATAAAACTAGACCAAATTAACGCCATTTGCATTTTGTTCAGATAACTTATAAGTACATGACATCTCAAACAAAAAAGTTTTGGGGCTGTACGAATTGAGTATAGCGTAGCTATGCACCACTGAAAAAGGTCCATTTACTATTTACAGTACGTTGCCCATGATGAAAGCAAATTGCTAGGTCCTCTCCTAACAATGCAAAACTAAAGCAACTAATTCACTCTCTGTTACAGTTTTTGGCAATGTTACGTTTTGAGACGAATGATGTTTGATAAACGATGAAATGAACACAAGCTGTCCAAATACGTCTTGAGAAATTGTAATGTATATTTCTTGGGCAGATTGACTGGAAAAATCGTATTTGGTGGATCGAAGATCCTGAACCACAAATCAACGTTCACTCAAGTACAAACAAGACAATTATCAAAGTAATCAGAAGTTTTAGAGCCTGAGGTTGATTTTGGGGTTTATAATGCAAACATAAAAACGACAAAGCCAGATTTCAGATTTATCCCAATGTGATAAAACTTGCTTTACGTACATGTTTGGAGCACCAAAGGAAAATGCCAAATTTTCATGACAAGTGATGTACTGTTGTAGATAAACATCGTAAGACAAATTGAAATCAATAATCTTAATCTTATGTTATGCAGTATTTTTATTAGGAAATGACAAACATTTAGTTTGCTTAGGTGACGCATGTTGACAACCTAAGCGATGCTTGGGCTCGTAAAAATGACATGGCTTTCTACTTTTCGTCACCCCTGCCCGATTGAAATCGCAAATGAATATTGCGACCATAAAATGTAAACGTTTTTTAACAAAAAAAGGGTTTCTTCGAAAAAATGATGTTTGTCTACGATGTTTAATTCATGTATGCAAAAGTATACCGGCCTTCGCTCATTCTTCTCCTGATGGGTCACGATAGTAGGAGAAGACATAAAAAACATCTTCATCGTATACTTGGTAAAAAGCAAATTCGTAGTGTTTCTTAAAATATTTAAATGCCTTGGAAGGATATTATTATAATATTTCAGTCACGAATGCTATAGTGAGTTTAGTCACGAGACATTCTTTTGATATGACAACCCTTCAAAGCTTTCATTGACATATTTTCCTTACAATGTTTAAAAGTGCCATTCCTTCTGTTTTTCATGTAAGATAAACGGCAAAATGGTATCGACAATCGAATATAGTCACATAGAAAAGGCGAAAACTTTAACACTAGGTAGTGATATGTAAGTATACTGACGTATTGTGTAAGTGTATATTCCTTTGGTGCACACACATAGATAGATAGACAGATAGATAGATAGATAGATAGATAGATAGATAGATAGATAGATAGATAGATAGATAGATAGATAGATGGATACGTTCATGACTGCCTGTGTGCATGCACGCATGCACACATACATACATACATACATACATACATACATACATACATACATACATACATACATACATACATACATACTAGCACAGTTTATCACGTGCTCACATGTTTTACAACAGGTTCATTAATAGTAGTGCGCTTAACAGAACAATCAGATATCTGTTATATCATTATATGTAGCAAGTTTCATCAACTTTCGCACAGTACTCTCACAGTTAAATTACTAATGACAAAACTTATTTAATCTGCAAATGAGCTGTTTATTAACTTGACACTGTTCAATGCTTCATGGGACAATTAGATATCTATCAGATCAACATATGTAGCACGTTTCATCAAATTTAATGCTGAAATTTTGGAGTAATATCACTAATTATAAAGTTTATTGAATATGCAAATGAACTCTTAATTAACTTGACACTGCTCAATGTTTCATTGCACAATTAGATATTTATCAGATCAATATCTGTAGCAGGTTTCATCAAATTTAGTGCTGTAATTTTAGAGTTATATACCTAATTACAGAGTTCATTAAATATGTAAATGAACCCTTGATTAACTTCACACTACTAAATGCTGCTTTACAACACAGTCAGATACCTGTCGGATCAGTATCTGCAGCAGGTTTCATAAAATTGGGTGCAGTTATTTCGGAGTTATGTGACTAACTACACACTTCATAAAATATGCAAATGAGCAATGTATTAACTTAACACTACCTAATGCTTCTAAGTACAATTAGATAGATCAACATTTGTTACATGTATCATCAAATTTGGAGCAGGAATTTAAGAGTTATGTCACTAATTACAAAAGTTCATTTAATATGCAAATGAGCAGATAATTGACATGACTCTCACAGTATCATCATAATGTTCTGAGATTGTCATTTGTGATAAGTTTCATGAAATTTTGTGCAGTATATCTTGATATATGTCGACAAGAGAAACCATTATATGAAAAAAATGATATGTCATAACTTCATTAATATGCAAGCCACACTAACCCAAATCTAATCACTTCTTGAAAGTAGCATATGAAACTTGTCTACAAAATCTGACTTGAATCTGTCCAGGTATTTTTGAGTTATCGTGTAAACAAACAGACAGACAGACAGACAGACAGACAGACAGACACACACACACACACACACACACACACACACGGACAGACAGACAGACATCGCTATAACATAAACTCACGTAAGTGAAAACGTGAGCTTAGAAGGAGGACGATCTGACCATGCTAGTCATCTCGTTTGGTGTGTATGTGCGTGTGTGTGGGCGCGCGCATGCGTGTGTGAATGGTTACGTATTTAAAGGCCCTTCATGTCATTTCAAAGTTTCATGATTACATTTCAAAACTATGTACTTCTAGGCACGAAAGGGTAATCTATGATGAAATTGGAAGGATGGAGAGACTTCAAAGGCCCGCTCAAGGCTTAGCAGATATCATCCTTGAGTACGGAAATCGATCATCAAATGAAATTAAACGGGTAACTCAAGGAGACTTATGGCAACAGTATGAATATGTATCCTTTGAAACAAACACACAAATCGATTACTATAAACCAGTGAAAGACAGGAATAAAATTTGTGTGTACGGACGCGGTACACTGTACCAGTCTCATACCGACGTACGAACTTTACAATCATCGTTATATTGGAGCTATGTAAAGCAAGAGCAAAGCATTCTTTCAAGACAATATCATATTGACCTTAGATTGAAAAGGTTGCCATCGAACCTGTCAGTGATTCATAACATAAAGTTAAAGTTAATCATTTTGTGTTATTAACATCATTATGATAACTTAACTGAATATTCCAGGATGACCATGGGAATATCGTAAGTGAGATTACAAACTCGGGAACAGAAACAAAGTTTCAGCATCTGGCAAATGGCAAGGTGAGGATGAGCTGTTGTATGTGAAGGCTGGACTGGTGCGCATGATATACGGAAAACGTCGATTAGGATAGTATATAGGAATACTAGATGCGTTTTTCTTGTTTAATTTTAAGATGCTGTGGTATTTACTCTCACCTTTGATCGCCTGGTGAATTACCAGATTTGAAGCACACCCAAACACTCGGGCACAATGATAAAGGCGGCTTTAATTGTTTAATGTGACCATCTCGATCGCACGCCAGGCAATACATCTTCATCGTGCACCTTCCGTTTCAAATTTTGACTCTCTCTCTCTCTCTCTCTCTCTCTCTCTCTCTCTCTCTCTCTCTCTCTCTCTCCAGATTTCAATATTAACATTGCCCAGTGGTCGAACATACAAATTTCACTATGATGGCAGAGGCAACTTTGTCAGCATTACGATGCCAAGTGGCTCAGAACATCACATGCGCACACAAATCAAGACTCAGAGTCGAGATGAGGTTTATCGAGCCCCATTATCAGCAAAACCAATATTTCTGTCTACTTTTAATTTGGATGGTAATCTGATGCAAACCCTTTATCCCGTCACTGGTGGCGCCTTACACTGGTATGATGACTTCGAGAGATTGACAGCTATCACTTTCAATGAATATTTCGTTTATTTTGCCTATAAGGACAACAGTGACAATGTTGTTTCCTTGAAGAGATATCGCAACAAACACATGGATTCAATGATAGACTTTTGTTATGACGGATTTTTGCGTACTAGTGCTGTCTTTTCTGATGGCAATCACATTTTGGGAACCTTCAGTTATCATTACAGCAGCCGCTTCCTAGTTGATCACATTAAAGCAACTGTCTATGGTGATTCATATGAGACAATATTAGAGTACGATGACTTTGGTGATATTACTAAATATGGAACGTTTTCAATTTCTAAAGTATCTACAAACACTCAGCGCATTTCTGATTCGAATGTAGAGTGCACTTACACGCATGACCAAAATGGACGGATTGCTACCATGGCCTGTACGATTCACTCTAACGAAATTTTTTTCTACCAACTAAAGTATAATAATGAGTCTTTGATCTCTGAAAGAACAGTGAATATCTCAATTGATAAATATGAAAATCGTTATTTGTATGATGCCGATGGGCAACTTGTCAATGTTTCCAAAAACGGTGAACCATTTGAGCATTATGAGTATGACTTAAACGGGAACCGGATTTTCTGGGGCGGTGTTGGAGACAGAGAACAGCACAGCGCCGTCTACGATGACAACGATAGAATACAGCAGTTTGATTCATTGACATTCAACTTCACGGACGACGGGTTCCTTCGCAGAAAACGATCTGCTGCATTCACTTATAACGCAAGAGGTGAGCTAGAAAAAGCTAGTGAAAATGGTTTCTACGCTAGAGAATACAGATATGATGCTTTAGGCAGGCTGATTGAAAGCTCTGACTCTTCAAATGATGATCGGATCCGGTATTTCTATGGTGATCCAGGGAATGTAATTAGGGTCACGCATGTCGTCTATGGTGAGGAAGAACTTGTGACAGCTCTCTATTACAACCAGCTTGGACATCTTTTCGCCATGGTAACAGAAGACGTCATCAGTTACGTAATGTGTGATCATCTTGGTACTCCAATGGCGGTGTTTGACGAACAAGGCCGTCTGCTCAAGATAATTATTCGAGATTCATACGGTGTACTCTTGTCCAACTCGGCTCCTGATGTATTTGTACCAATCGGCTACGCAGGTGGAATTGACGACGACAAAACCCACTTTACAAGGTTCCACTTTCGTGACTATGATGCTGAAATTAGTCGTTGGACATCACGTGATCCGACTTTATACAGTAGCAGCCAGCCTAACCTGTACCAGTATGTTTTTAATGATCCCATTAACCTCCGCGACCCACTTGGTTTGTTCTGCATCGGCATTGCTGTCATTAAAGTTTCAGCAGAGTTGTGTATTGACGATAGTGGTTGGCATGTATGCGGAGAATTTGGTTTAGGTATTAGTGGACCATCACTTGAATTTGGCCCAGGAAAATCGAAAAAGGGGTTCACAGGAGAAATATTCGGTGAACTTTCTTTTTCTATTCTCGGACATTCGTTTGGAGGAAGGACCGCGCTGGAATTCCAGAAGAACAAAATGCCATGCGTGAAAACCACACTTTTTGGTGAGACACGTTTTGGATTGCAAAAACATAAGCGAGACAGTGATGGAACGCATAAAGACCGAGTGGTCATTCCTACAGGAAAGAAGAAAAACTTCGATATCGCAGCAAAAGCAGGAATAAACGTATGCTATGGCCAATAGGGCTTTATCAGAATGAATCTTAAATGCCAGTTATGAAATTGAATTGTTTTCATTTATATATCTTTCTTAACTTGTTATTTGTTCAAACGCACCGTTATTTTGTTGGATTGGGGGGGGGCGCAGTACGCCGGGATTTTTGTTTTGTTTTTTGTTTTGAGGGGGCATGTTTTTTCCCTTGCCAGATGTAGTTGACCGGCATAACTAACATGATGTAAGATAAAGTGTAGTTCGTTGTATTGAAGAAAATGCTATTTTGTTGGTTGTACGTTTCCATTCAGCAAGAACGTGGAAACTAACATCGGCAAGAAATTCAACTAGTTGATAAACACTATCCAAAGGGGTCTAAACCCGCAACCCGCCCCAACTTAAAGGGGAAGTTCACCGAGGATGAGATCTTCAATAGGAACACAATTAAAGTGAGTTACAGCTGTATGAAGAATATGGCTAGTATAATCAAATCGCATAATAAGAGGGTAATCACCGGAGATCAGCGTAAGGATCAACCAGCTGATTGTAATTGCCGGGACAAGTCGGCATACCCCTTAGAGGGTAACTGTCAAGTCAAAGGCGTGCATGCGTGCGCAAGGCCAAAGTATCAACGGAGGACAACACGGAGTAGTTTTACATCAGCTTCACTGATAACACCTTCAAGGCGCGCTTCAATCATTCTGCAATCATTCCGTAACGAGAAATATTAAAATAATACTAAGTTGTCAAAGTATGTATGGAACTTTAAGAGTAAGGGCCCAGTCTTTGACATTTCGTGGTCAATTATTTACAAAACACCCAGCTACTCTAACATAAGCAAGCGATGTAATCTTTGTATATCAGAAAAGCTGCATATTATCAACGCTGACAAATTTACACTATTAAACAAACGCTCTGAGTTGGTTTCAAATGTCGCAACCGAAACAAATATTATTTATAAAATTTTAACACCACCTACAACTAGAGTGGTACGTCCCAAACATATAATGAGAGTGTTGCTAGGAATCCTTTCACTTCTGTCTGAAGATTGCATTCTGGTATTCGGAGATGATGTCCAATTCCAGTTTATGAAATGCGATGCGATTTTATTCAAATGATATTATCAAAAGTGATGGACCGAATTCGATGAAACCTTGTCTTTAGAATGGTCAGGGCGTAACTTAGACCTGGTTCGTTTTTAGAGGGTGTGACTTGCTTAATTAAGGGTAATTTGCATTTATGATTTTATGAATCTGTTTACATTTTCAGCCTATTGCTTTTTTACTCACCTTCCGGGTGTGGTTTTGGCCAGGTCACGTGATAGAGGGCCTTTGCCTTCGTGTAGATGTGTGTTCGCTGTGGGTCCACGCATAGCGATCACACTGCCATTAACCGATCACATCATGCACGTAAAATTAAATCAAGACAAAGTTTGCTGAAATGTTTTTATTCATTACAACATTATTAAGTCCACATACTTATATTTGCACAGCTAGTGATTTTAGTAAAAAGGCTATACGTTGAGAATGGCTTCACAAAATTTTATGAGATTTGTTACAAATATTGATCACACTAGGATATATCAGAACGGAAAGATATTAAAGGGTTACATGGGATAATTGCTTATTTGTAAATTTGATGAACTTAAATAATAAGGAAAGCATATATGGATTTATTCGAACAAAGGTGATGAAACTTGCTATGTACGTTGAAGATACTATGAAATAAAACCACATGAAAATCGTTTCAGCATTTTGAGATCATCCAATTACTGATTTACTAATGACCAACTACTAATTACTAATCAAACGAACTTTCCTAATTAGGGACATGTATCCAAATTGACTTGATCAAAGTTGACAAACTTACTGTATACATTGAAGAATCTCTGATACGCAATGTTTGAAAGTCATTTAGTACATTTGCTTCAGCTACTCACTAATTTCCATATTTAACAAGCTTCCCTGATTAGGGATATGTATTTGATTCGCTTGATCTAAGTTGACGAAACTTTGCCATGTACAATGAAGACACAAGATATCACATCATTGAAAGTCGTTTAGCATTTTATGTCAGCTAATTACTAAATGCATATTTTTAAAACTTTCCTATTTAGGCCAACAAAAATTAATTGTGCTGTTCCGATAACATGGTTTTCAAAAATAGGGTAGGTAGGTCGGCAGGAATTTTTTTTTTTTCAAAATTATTTTTATTTTTAAATATGCGTTTTTCAGGGGCTCAGGGTGGTCAAACACTGGCCACAACATTTCAAGAAAATGTACCATACACATAAAAAGAAAACAACATAAAAGACATCCTCGTTCAAGCAAAAATCAAATACCGAGTAACGTTAACGAACACGTGATTTTACGGGGTTTTCTTTACTTCCGTGTTTACGTAGCTCTAAAAAGCTCAGAGTCGGCAGGTAAAAAATAGGGTAGGTCGGGTTATCGGAACAGCACAATTTTTTTGTTCGGCCTTAGCGATACCTGGATCGACTTAACCACAGACAAATAGAAAGACAGACAAGCAACGGGTATTGTTCAAGGTGTGAAGCGCTTACGTAAGTCCTCCATGTTCGCCTCGGCTCAGGTAGCTCTCGCCTCTCTTTTCCGAAGAGTGCCGACCATGCATCCTTCGGTAATTTCCGGATTTTCGCCAATTTTTAAGCGAAAGTTTGTTCGGCAAAGTTTGTGTTGTTGTTGTCGTGTGGTTCTCAGCGGAATCAACGTGCTGGCGAAAACGGGAAAGTTTTGAGCTTCGGGAAAGTGAGTTTTACCATTTTAAAAATTCCTCTCACATTTTTATGAATATATAATGAGTGTGTTTGAACCAAATTTGAAAGTCTTTTATCGATACTGTCTGGTTTTACTCAATGGTTTACGGTCAGTCATATCGTCTTTTAAAAGTTGGTCATGGAAGGACGTGTTTATGAAACTGCCGGCGTGTTATGTTTTGATTGGCGTGAAGCAGTGTTTCTGCCCTGAGAGCTCATAAAGTAAGTATGGTTGCTACGCGACTGGCAGCACGATGCCATCTCGTCGTACTTTTCGCATAATCTCGTGCAATTATCGACCACGAACAAAATCTCCAAAAAATCTAACACCTGTGAAGTTCATTTTAATATGAAAAGGCCATAGTCTACCGAGGCGACCATGGAACAAAAGGCATGCCGCGTTGCTAGTCTGTCTTTCTATTTCTCTGTGACTTAACCAATGGTGACGAAACTTTCTATGTAAATTGAAGATACCATTATATAATAGTAATAAAGTTTTTTCTTGCATTTTGAGATCAGCCAATTACTACTGATGCATGTTTGAAATACTTTCCTAATTATGAATTGTCTGGATTGACTCGATCAAAGTTGACGAAACGTGCAATATCACTATGATATAACATTTTTAAAAGTCACTTTGGGCCTTTTTACTTCTGGTCTCCATATTCAACGAACTATTCTAGTAAGGGATACATGTAAGCGGGCCAAATTCTGTATCTTAGGACAACGCTGTATGTTTTTAAAGGAGAGGTCGCTAAAACAACGTGACTTCTGTCTCGCTTACTGTCAGTTGGAGGACACGATGTGAGAAATTTAATTTAAGATGCCAAAAAATTAACATTTAAATTATTCATATTTTCTCACTCGTCTTTATTTCCAAACTTCTTCCTAGAAGTGCAACTACCAGGCTGTTTACCTACAGTCCAGTCCTCCTACTTTGTTATCGCCATCATTGTCGTCCTCGTTGTCGCCTTCGTAATCATAATACAGAAAACGAAACAAAGTAACGTTGTATACACTGCCTACTTATAATTTGAATGTCACTTTAGTGCAATACGCACACAACAAACAAACAAACAAACAAAAATAATGTACTGTATCTGACACTAGAATTCATTGCTTGGCCCATACGCCACCATAATTATGGCCCTCAACTTGGATCACAGCCGTTGGAGGCGCTATCTCTACTCTGCAGTCCTTCCATGTCAACAGATTCAGCAACGTATACGTGTACTGATTTTGTCTTACACCACATGTAGTATTTCGAAACTGTATTGCAAAAGTGATCAAACACATTGAGTTTCCGTCTTGAAGTATTATTTTGTCCAAACTTTAAAAAAAAACTTTAATCGTTCTTTCTTTAAAAGACTTGTTACATTTCAGCAATAATAAAAAACAAAAAACCGAAACAAAATCTTCAGTAAAGTTAAAGGCCAAAAGCTGAAACTTTGGATGATTTGTTTGCTATATTTGTGTTTAATGTCAATTGCAAGTTCTCTCGTACTCCCAAAGAATGTTGAAACATTCACTATGTAGCTTGTGAACATGTCATCCATACGTGCAAATTGAATGTTATTGTTTACATATATATTCACTTGTTAACAATAACAATGCAGTTTGTACATGTACAGGATGAGTTGACAAGCTGAATACTGTGTATCTCAACATGCTTTGGGGAGTCGAACAAGAAACCGTAGTTGACATGAAAAGGCGAAAGTAATAAAGAAACATCATCAATAGTTGCAGCTATTTGTGTGGCCCTCAGAGAGACTCTGTTTTGAGCCTTCAAAAGGATGAAAAAGGCCGCGTTCTAATTCTGTGAATGGCAGTAAGAATGGGTAAACTCGTCAACTTTTTGAATAAAAGAGATTTCTTGATAAAGACACGAAAGACATCCAATTCAGCAAATCAAAACTCAATTAAAGTCACATCGTACAGATGATAACGTGAATTAGACTAGTAAAAACATTCAGAACTAAGTTCAAATCCAATAAAGCTGTCATTATTTGTTCTTTTGAGACTTTTGGTGAATATGTACCCTGTATGCTATTATATAGACAGAGATTATCATACCATGCGTTCTGTTCTGGGTTTTTTTTCTATTTTTCTATCTATTGTATTCTGCCTATTGAAAGGGTTTACATAAGACGTGATGTCAAAGTGTGCATAATCTATGATGATAGCTGAACTTCATCAAGCACCAACTACTCTAACTTCGGTCTCACCACTTTTTACTCTTTCATCGTCATCAACAACTTTTTGCTGCTACACAATTCAAGCATGTCAGCTGAAAACCAACACGGCGGCGCCAAGACTTGGTGTAGAGAGTATCACAGCCACAAGCAATAACCGAAGTTCAACGTCAACATCATCCCAGCTAGCAAGGACACTGCGTTTCCTTCATTTCGGGGCGCCACACTGACTTCTGTAAAAGAAGAAAAATGTAATTCAAAACAATTGATCTGGTTGATAAGTAACGACTAACAAACACTAATAAATTTATCATTTGAGCTGATTTCATTTTTCCAAACTTTATCCAATAACGTTTCATCCAAGCAATGGAATACATGTGAAGCGGAATTCAGGTGACTGTTCTCAGACTACATACTGAAATGCCCTCCTTTGCTACTTTCCCTTTTCCTTATTGAACTTTCTATTAGAACAAAATCATCATCCACCACTGACATCTTCTATGCATGCATGCTATCTGAGCTCCCATCTTTATCGGCTGTACACGTCAATGGAGTAAAAACTCTCCTTATATTTTTTTTTTATGTTTCATTTATTATTCATTTAGTTATTTAGTTATTATTTATTTATTTATTTATTTATTTATTTATTTATTTATTTATTTGTTTGTTTGTTTGTTTTTAGTTAGGCTGGGAGTCCACTATTTATATCAGTCAAAGATTGAATAATAAAACATGATGATTCGGATCGGGCATCAATGTTACCATGGGCACAGTCCCTATGACAGGCAACAAATCTTTGTTTGCAATACTAACTTTTTTATACAGGTGTTCACAGCTGAACGAGAAGTTCCAATTTTAAGGGAGTCGCCATTATTTAAGTACGGAGGGTCGAAAGAATGGGCCGGGGCCAATTCAAAGCTAATGAAGGGAAGGACGTTATGCGAAAACGGATAAAAAGGGGATTATGCAAAAATATTTATGTGTGACTGTGTTCTAAGTATCACCTAATCACATTATTGTTACCTAAACTTTTCAAATGTTTCTGTATTAGGATGGAGACCCCCGCCTGACCTACCCTGACATATTCACCGCTTTACAGCTGCCTGGTCATCTAACACACGTACTGGTAACACAATGCAATGAATACAAACTACATCTGGTTTCAAAGCGTCCCAGGCCAATATTTACTTGATATGCTTGCCTTTGTTGCCTCTCACTGCTTGAGGATACCGATCGAGTTCAATTTAAACTTTACAAAGCTTTAAGCCTTATTCTGCCAGACAGGATTACTTCCCAATATGCCAAGTTCGAAAAAAAGAGCAATATTGAGCCAGAACTTTGAGTATTTTCACCTACTGGCATGGTATGCGATAGCAGGTTCAATCAGTAGAAACCATGCTTCAGTATCTGTGTTTTGAATCTTCAAATGTGTGTGTTTGTTGAAGTGCAACAAATGCTACTTGTTATGCCTCACTGTTTTCAACAAACTTGTAATTGATCTAATGGTGACATCATTGTGACATGAACATAGCTGCATGGATAAGGTACAAGTTGTATCTGGTCTAGTCAGATGTGGTTAGTGTGGTAGATATCATCAAAATGACACTTTCAACATTTGTTTCGATATACAGTGACGCTCTTTCCATACCTGTATCACAGGAGAAGTCCACTTCAAGATATTTATAGACGCCTTCGCAGGGATCTCCAAAAACCACGTTATTGGCCTCCAAGTGACAGCTGTTTTTGCCCCGGCAGAGGTTCCGCACTATCTCGGTGGAATTCTCTGCCCGGCAGTCAGTGTCATTGTGGAGTTCTTCCGAGCCGTAGGGATGGAAGCACACATCTTCGGAAAGACGTCCATAGTTGGCATACTTTATTGTCATCACGTGATTACTGTTATGGCAGCCTATTGTGGTGTTTTTGTTTTCACAGATTATGCCTACTTCTGAATGAGGGAAGATAAAAAGTGAAAAATTCAAATGTATTGTAGACTGAGTCAGTCTATTTACAGATTGAGGCGACGCGCGCCATGGAACAGAAATGTTGTTTAAACTTTTCGGAACGGGAGGGGGTCGTCGGAACTGCGCCTGCGCGAATTTGTTACGAACAGCATATCTCATGCATGATATCTTGATTCATCAGGTCAACCTTTGCTGCAACATTATGATGTTATGATATACATTAGGACAAACATGTTTCCACTTTGATCAATCGTCAAAGGACCTTGGTTACAGTGTTTACATTGGTCGTATAGGTCCCATGCGATCTTTGAGCGCAGTTCCGACAACCTCCCCCTTTAAGTTAACTTTTAACCAGTCTCTTTCAAAATCAAGAATAAAACAAATTAGGTGTCACACCACAGAGTTTGGGATTAGCGATCATCAAAATAAATACGTTAATCAACACCACCTAAGACCGTAACGATACGTCCCAACCAAATAAATGAGATAAAACTGTCTGGAGGTTGCAAGATACACAAAACTTAGGCAACATACATCATTAGACACCAGGGTCAGTAACCTGTGGAGTTTCATAGTACAGTATTTTTTGGGTATCAAAGGACGCGGAGTCCAACTTAACTTGGTGCAGAGTACAATGAATTTTGGTGTTATTGGACGAGCGGTTACAGTATATTTTTAAAAGGTTATTCACAAAATTCTAGTGTTTATGTCCATGTACATCGTACGCTTCTGTGTTGTTCATCTCGCACACTACCTCCACCGCACGATCTACTCCGACATAAACCACGATTTTTGTGAATAACATATCACAATACTCAGACATATATACATATATAGTTATGTGTTTGACGATTAGCTGATTACTTATAAAAACTCGAGTAATAGATATGATTCCTTTGTGTGTGTGTGTATATATATATATACATATATATATATATATATATATATATGTTCCCCGATTCCCAGTATTATTGAGCACTATACTTTGCTTGCATTGACAACAAAAACGCCAATATATATATATATATATATATATATATATATATATATATATATATATATATATATATATATATATATATATATATATATATATATGCATATATATATCCATCCATGCCATATAAATTATACGAGAATGCAATTCACTTACCTGTTTCACAGTGCAATTCTCGATCATTGTCATCATAGAATTTAGCCACACATCCACCGCAGTAATCAGCTTTGCAGGTAGCATCCGGGTCTGCCTCGCAGTTCACGTGTTCAGCGTCACAGGGACTGAGCGTACAATTGACGAAGGGCATGTCCGGAGGGCAGTCAGGTTCCTCATGGATAACAGCTAATTGTAAATGTGACGGAGAAAAAGCGCGATTAGGGAATTTTACAAAAAAAATCATACATTTAACAACTCTCAACACCAATAAACATACTATAAAACCTATTCTGTATAGACACGATATATTTCTATATCAACGTTGTTTCTGAGTTTTAAAAATCAACTTTCCTTTTCTTCCGCACGTAAAACATTATGCATCTTGTATATAATGGAAATGAATGACATAAATGGCATATGCCCAACACGTAGCTAGGTTTACAATAAACGGAATCTAAAGTTATTGGCTTAATATGTACCAAGAAATATGTCACATACTCAACAAGTGCGATATGTGTTACAAAAAGCAACAGAGATCTAGCCGGAATCACTTAAAGGGAGGCGGTCGTCGGAACTCTGCTCAAAAGGTTGCCAATGACCACTACAGCCGATGTAAACACGGCATCTGGGGTACGTTTGCGATTGATGAAAGTTAAGCATGTTTGTTAACAATATCGTAAAATTTAAATGTTATGATGCAGCTATGTTGACGTGATGCATCTAGATATCATGCATGAAATACATTGTTTGTAAACAAGAAACTCGCACACGTGCAGTTCCGACCACCGCCTCCCTTAAAGGTATACAGTCACCTGTTCCAATTTTGCCACAGTTACCTTGGAAAGAGAAAATCTAACCAATCACAGATTTTAAGAGGGTGGCCGCTTTTTAAAAACAGCGCCCTCACATGGGCATTTGGAATACCAGGGAACGCCCCTTTGACCATATATGAGCATATTTAGATTACAGGTGACTGTATACCTTTAAAGGGCACCTACCATAACAAACACTATAAGCTTACTATTGAGTTTGCGTCGCGTCCGCTACAATGGCTGTATGTAAGTGAAAAAGTGCTCGTGTTTGTATCACACAGTTTTCAAAGGCGTATAAAGGATATTGGAGTGGGTCGGTGATTAAAAATGTCGTCGCAGACCGGGTACTCAGTGGCGAGTGAACGCTTAACAAAGCAATAAAGGCGGCTGTCGATATGTGAGATGGAAAATGAATGTTCTTTTAAAATTTAATGAGAGAATACGGAAGTCAGTATTTTCAATCGTCTTTCATTTATTAGCTGGCTTGATACTCTAGAAATTTTACTGCAGTGTTGGAACAGAAATTACTTTATGTAAGGATCCCGGACTGAGAGAATCCTGTAGCCATGAACACTCAGCGTTTTATATTTAACAGTAGCGGACTGTTTTTATTTGTTTGGCTTTTTTTGAGGTGACGTCGGTAACAGTTGCGGCTTAACAATAGTGGCACTGTTAATCTACACGCTGCGAATTCATTGTATGTATTCTGATTATGATAGATGCAGTCAATTGATAAATACGGCATTTGGATTCAGAATTAGGCTCTATAAACTAAAACCGCCCTCTCTTTCAGCACTAGTCTCTCCGAGACACATTTTGTTTTGTTACTGTATTGAAGTCGAGCAGGATCACAAACACTTGAAACACCCATTGCGAAATCGTTTGAGAATTGAAATTTCATGCTTTGAATGGTCAAACCATAACAATCAGACACAAAATATAAAAGACTGCAACAGCACATACGTGACAGGAATTTAAAGTTGACATTACAGGCAGTTGCGACCTTCTCCAAAAAGTATGGACTCCATGAGCAAACTCCCCCTGGGCCTGTCTTTTTGAGAACGGCAAGGGCGAATTTAGCCGTACACGTGTGATTAATACATACATGTAAGGTGCTCCACGGTCAGAAGGTTAGGAAAAATGCCTTTAAAGTCAAAACTAGTGACATATGGTTAAATATAAATATCATAAACCGCCACACCAGAAAATAATTGATAGAGTCTGTATTCCTGACCTCTTCGACGGACGGAACCAAGTTTCCCGCCCACTAAAGCTATGAAAGGAGGCGCTTAATTCCTACATACATTACTTTCGTCCATATCGCTTTTGAAACCTTCAAAACATTTTCTCTTGCCATCCTACATCCTCCTTGCAAAATGAAGAAAGTTTGAAGATGAAAGGTACTTCGTGTACCTATGACGGATCTTGCTTATGTCGTCATTGATGACGTCACAATACCCCACGTCTGTAGATAGATACAGCGTGGCCGTATATTGCAAACCGAAAGTAACCGTTATACGGAGTCCAAGTGCATTTCTACAACTGTAGGTCGTTGTTCCGTGGAGTCCTATGCAATTTTATTCGTTTGAAAGATTCGTTTGAGTGTCTAGAACCCGACTTGACTACCATAGCAACCCTTTTGGTTACCTGTAGTTTGGAAATCGATGCATTGAAGGCATGTGTTGAGTAAAAACAAAAATTTACCGCTCATTTGCGAACTTCAGAGGTGAGATGATATTCGTTATGAAAACATTCTTACCTGTACATGTTGTCACTGCAAGGAGAAAGAGCGGCAGACTGCAAATTCGAGCCATAATTTTCACTTGGTCACCCAGGGTTTGATTCAAGCGTCCGGCAACTTAATAATGAACCGCTCACGAGCTACATGAGGTGACAGTCATTTTTGTTGTATGGGGGGGGGAGGGGCAGAGAGTACAGAGAATTCAAACGTTGACATCAAAGTTTTGGATCGTCTTTTTCTCCATGAGTTTGCATACAATCAAAGTAAGCTTATTGGAAGTTTTTTTTCTGTAGGATTTGCCATTTTGCCCTGTAGTGAAAACTATTGCCACGCAAGCCAACGTACACGCGTTTTCAAATTAATTTTGAATAACCCCAATAAAAAAACCCGATATTTCGCATGTGTACAGATCAGGTAAAAAGAATCTTATATTTCGTACTTATCGGTAAAAACTGGGAATTTATGACGTAAAAATTTAAAAACCCATAGAACCTTCTGAGGATTCACACTGATATGCAGATAAGAATGGACAGTGAAATTGATCTAAATGTTGCCACACTTGTGTAATTGGTTTTGTAAAGTTGTCCCAAAACTTGCCTCAGAAGTTGCACTGACTAAGTTCTTTGGTAAAAAAATCGAGATCCATAGGAAAAGAGGTGTGCATACGCCAGACGCAGTGCGCGAGAAAGTTGTCGAGATGTACGGGGATAGTTCGGAAAGTCAGGAAATCTTTACCCTCCACACACAGACACTAATCAGTTCCTACTTTACAGCGGAAGCCTACTGTGAAACAACACTATCATCCGTCTGTGGTTTGCCGCGACTCAACCAAAATTACCGATCCTGTAGTAAATTTTGAAACAACTTACACAAGTGTGATAATATTTAGATACATTTCACTGTCCATTCTTATCTGCATACGACAATAAGGGTTAATTTTCGTCATGGAAAAATTCATTGTAGGACTATCTTTTTCATCTGATGGGCAGACAATTATAAGGAAAAAATGAAATTCATCTTCTACCTGAGAGATGTTAGATAAATCGTCAGATAATAACCTTTTCAAATAACATACCCAAAATACCTTATGTCTTCTGTTCCTAAGGGAGGCATACACAAAGCTCAAGTTAGGCATGTCCCTCAACGTATACGGACGGTGTCAATCTAATCGGGACTGAAATTCAGTGAAGTGTAAATAATAAATCCGGACACATCCACACACTTGCATGCAGCGTTCGGAACATTCAACATGATTTTAGGGGCATAGCAAGAAAATGTCTTTTTAATACAGACAGAACTGAATACTGGAAAGTATACAAATACTGCTGCTTGAAGGGATTTAAAGAATGTAGTTGATAACAAAAATGTTAGTATAAGAAATTCGAGTGTTCGGGCATGAGGCCGGCACAAGTCAATACTTCTACAGGTCTTCTGTATGGTTCATTATGCTAAACGCTGACGCTGTAGATCCGCGTCACAGTCCCGACACAACAACAGGATATTTTTCATGTCGTCGGTTAAAGATCACAGCTTGCATGAACTTGTACCAGTTCCATCGGTACAGACCTGAATCTAAACGGACGCCCAACCGATATACCTCTGATATAATCGTTACTTATCGCTGAATAGGATAACAAGATTTGCCCATTCATGCAGCGTTTCGTTTTAACCTAAAATGACCCTTACAAGATAACTTCATGAACGCTACCTACGCTGTTTTTGATAACGAGGGCGTATTCTACGAACAAGTCGATTACACGTCACTGATTGTTGAACCTCGAGCCTTCTTATGGACTCAAGAATGGAGATTCAGATGCTCTACACTGTTTCATGAGCGGGAATTGCAATTCTAAGAGAATATCAACGGCCTGGAGTAAAAGGTTTTGTATTTCAAAGCCTGTGAAACCGGAATAAGGAAGTTGCTTCCTCGACAGGACGATATTTATCGTGAGCATAGGACCTAATTATTGGAGTGAAACATAGCTAGCTGCTAATGTTCAAAATGGCGCCTCGACAGCAACGGTAGCAGTTTGTATTTTTATATGCAATCTTTATTCTAACCTGTACTCTAAAATTAATTCTTGTAATTTCAAGAAGGTAAGTTTAAACATTTGAACGTGTTTGCCGATGCACCTGACGAAAATGGTGGACAACACCGACATATTTGTTGGCGCTGAGAATACTTCTCACAACGTACTGACTCAAAACTGTCGACTGGAGTGGCCAGAAGCCGTATGCATATTCGCAAATGTCTGTGGATTGACGAGCACTGCGATATGGTTCGTCGTGCTCTTTCCACAAATCGTGAAAAACTGGCGCTGGAAATCGGTTGTTGGTCTCAGCATTCTGTGGGCGACGGCCAACTTCACCGCCTCACTGATCAACCTGTTTTTCGTGCTGCGCATCGGGCAGCTGCCGCTCTACGTCAAAATCTCGGCGGTGTACATGCCAGTGTTGGAACTCTCTTTACTGGTTCAGTTTTGGATATACGGAACACAGTACAACAGTAAACTGAAGTGGGCATATCTGATGGCGTGCCTGGTGGTGTGGGCGGTAATCATCATTGTGCAGTTGCTGACAGATGTATATATGGAGTTTCAGTGGTGTGCCATTGTGTTGTGGTCGGTGGAAACGTTCCCCCAGGTAGGTCACCTGAGGTCAAATGTGATATCCAAACAAACAAAATAAAGTGGCAGAACTGAAGGAACAGTAAGCTTCTGGCGGCAATAATCGTGAGAGATCAATGTGATAAAAATGTTACAAAGTTACGAATTTATTTATTTACAGGCTAATTAGTCAATATTTGTGTTGATTGTTCCTCTTATGATCAAAAATTAATTATGAATATCAATAAATTATTAATATGAATGTTACAGAATAATAAATTCTTGCTTTTTTACAAACAATGTGGTCTATTTTATGTAAATACCTTCTGGAAACCACAGTTCACAATGTGCAGTAAATTTACAGTGTTTACACTTCTTTTTTCACATTTTGAGGGTATCAACAAAAAAAATCAAAATAAATAAATGGAATTTACACATACCGTAATTTGGTCATTTTTCATATTGATAATATTTATTGTCCTGTGAAAGAATATATTTGCTTTGTATTTGACATGTATTAAAGTAAATTACTGTTTCAAATAATTATCTCATATGCATACAATGAATTTTATTTGTTTACTGTATCAAAACTTTGTTCCTGCAATATTGTGGATATGAAGAAATTGCCAAGAGTTGCGTCAAAGAGCAAACCGGGACAGAAAATAAACATGATAAAGAAAACAAAAGTTTAATGTGGGGATTGGATTTATGTTTGATTGAAAGATACAAGGAATCTCTGTCGCTCAGGTATTTTGGACTATGGCAAATTATGTTCTTGCAAAGATGGTTTTGTTATCGATGCAGTCCACTGTTTTGCATGATTTCTAGACATAGCTTTCTCTTCACATTCTCCCAAATCATCAGAACCATATAAAATAGAGAGTAGAGGTTTCTTATGCTTACTCAGGAAAGTATTCCAGTTGGTTTTTTTTCGGGGGGGGGGGGTTTGGTTTTGTTTTTTATCAGGCAATACTGAAAAATTACTTTTAGTAATGATAGTCAATGTTCTTCAAGTTGGCATACGTACAATCAAATTGCACCATGTTTTTATAAAATTATACATAATTTATAGTGTTTTCCATTCTTTATTATAATTTTTGTGTCATTTCATAACTGCATTAAATGCTTCAGCACATTTCCCAAAAAACTGAGTACCCCCTTTCTCTCCAATTTTTGAGCCATCCCCCGTGTAGCTTTCGCTTTGTTGAGGGACCCCCCGCCGATTTCTCCGACCCCAGGCCGTAAATGACGGTTCCCTAAGTACAGATGGCACGTTGTTATTGTAATGATATGCCTAATGTCTGCCCTCATTAGTTATAACGTTAGAATTATTAATTCGGCTGACATTTTTTCTTTTCTTTAAATTCTCACTGACGTTAATATCATCATTTCGTTGTGCACCGATCACGTTTCAACACATCGAGCGTGTGTTGGCTGCAATCTATTCACAGTTTTGGACAAAATTCATCTGTTTCGCGCCTTCGTTTAAACTTGAAGCTAAGCATTCAAAGCATTTGGCATTTATGGTTTCATAATACCATGGGTGCCAATGAAGGTTCATCTTTCGCTATTTTGTACCTGTAATGTCCGAAAGTCTTGTACAATATTACGACAAACTTTCATTTTTTTGCATGTTTATTATAGGAAAGGACATCATTTGGAATCATCCCAACTTTAGTTTCGCTATCTAGTCTTTCACTATATCTTGACAACGTTGCTCCCTCCAAGTCTATAAAATATTTTTTTCCAAATACATCACAGGTAGTTTTGAATATGCAGAGGATGTCAACCAGCGGCCAGTCTACTCACTCAGTCGCCCTTGCTCTGTTCGGCAAAACAACGGACTTCCTTTCAAACTATTTGTTGATTTTGCCGCTGCAATCTGTCGTCATGACGTACTACTCCAGCACCATGGCCTACATCAACGGTGTACAAGTTCTGTGGTACTGGAGAAACCGTAATTTGGTGACTTCTTTGCCGCCAGAGGGCGCGCACATTGGGGAAGCAAGCCATGTGCGGAAAGATTCACGAGACAAGAAATACATGTACTTCACAAACGACGATGAGGTGGGTAATCTTGTAATGTTTGACGAAACAAAATTCTACTATAGCATGTTCTTCATAATCTACAAATATCTTGGTAGTAGTCAGAAGGAAGCTGGATATCGACGCCTGTGCCGCATTTCCTAGACTTTCAATTTCTCAGTAGGATTTTTGCAATTGGTGCTGCATTTAGGCTAAAATTGAAGGCCGAAGTGTCAACAATATTTTCAAGGCTTTCAGTGGGGGAATATGCAGCACACATTAATTTGGCTAGCTTTATCCTGCAAAAGTGAAACGTCAAAGTGCAAATGTAGAATGTATAATTTCGCCTGCACTCTCTAATGTGGCTAGCTTTATCATGCAAGTGAAATCAACACGATTGGAACTAAGTTGCGATAATTGGATCTTCATATTTTTCAAATTTCTCAAAAGTGTTAGGTACCCTATAGCTGAATGATACTATATTACAAATTACTCATAAAAACCAGATATGAACTGAATATGCTCACGTGTTTTACACCAGGTTCATTAATAGTAGTACGCTTCACAGAACAACGAGATATATGTTATCACTTTATATAGCAGGTTTTTTTAAACTTCGCACAGTACTCTCAGAGTTTATTCAATGATTACAAAACTTTATTTAATATGCAGATGAGCTGTTAATTAACTTGACACTGCTCAATGCTTTAAGGGACAATTAGATATCCATCAGATCAACATTTGTAGCACGTTTTATTTAATTTAATGCTGTAATTTTAGAGTAATGTCACTAATTACAAAGTTCATTAAATATGCTAATAAACCCTCAATTAACTTGACACTGTTCAATGATTCATAGCACAATTAAATATTTATCAAATCAATATCTGTAGCACGTTTCACAAAATTTTGGTGCCGAAATTTCAGAGTTATATACCTAATTACAAAGTTTATTAAATATGCAAATGAACCCTTAATTAACTTTACACTACTAAATGCTTTACAACACAGTTAGATATCTGTCGTATCAGTATGTGCAGCAGTTTTCATCACATTTGATGCAGTTATTTCGGAATTATATGACTAATTATAAGACTTCATGAAATATGCAAATGAGCTAATAATTAACTTGAAACTGCTCAGTGCTTCTCAGTACAATTGGATATTTATCAGATCAACATCTGTAGCAAGTTTCATCAAATTTAACGCTGTAATTTTGGAGTAATTACACTAATTACAAAGTTCATTAAATATGCAAATGAACCCTTTATTAACTTCACACAACTAAATGCTCTACACCATAATTAGATATCTGTCGGATCAGTATCTGCAGCAGATTTCATCACATTTTGTGCAGTTATTTTGGAATTATATCACTAATTACTAAACTTCATAAAATATGCAAATGACCTATTGTTAACTTGACACTCCCAATTACTAAACTTCATAAAATATGCAAATGACCTATTGTTAACTTGACACTCCCAAATGCTTCTCAGTACAATTAGATATTTATCAAATCAATATCTGTACCCAATTACACTGACTTGGGTGCCGTAATTTCAGAGTTATATATCTAATTACAAAGTTCATTAAATATGCAAATGAACCCATAATTAATTTCACACTACTAAATGCTTTGCACTACAATTAGATATCAGTCGGATCAGTATCTGCAGCAGATTTCATCACATTTGGTGAAGTTATATCGGAGTTATAAGACTAATTACAAACCTTCATAAAATATGCAAATGAGCTATTTATTAACTTGCCACTGCCTAATGCTTCTTAGTATAATTAGATATATATCAGATCAATATTTGTTGCAAGTATCATCAAGTTTGGTGCATGAATTTCACAGTTATGACACTAATAACAAAAGTTCATTAAATATGCAAATGAGAAGATAATTGACATGACACTCACAGTATCATCATAATGTTCTTAGATTGTCATCTGTGAAAAGTTTCATGAAATTTTGTGCAGTATTTCTTGATATATGTCTACACTGTCATTACCGTCTCCATAGGGAAACCATTGTACGGAAAAAAACGATATTGCATAACTTCATTAATATGCAAGCCACACTAACCAAAATCTAATCAGTTCTTGCAAGTAGCATATGGTACCTGTGTACCAAATCTGACTTGAATCCGTTCAGGCGTTTTTGAGTTATCGTGTAAACAGACAGACAGACACACACACACACACACACACACACGGACAGACAGACAGACATCGCTATGACAATAGCCCACGTGTTTACACACGTGAGCTAACAAGTGTATGACTTAAAAAGAAAAGCAGATGAGCGTACATTTGCTGATGAAGCCGACATCACTTCACTATCCAATTATCCCAAATTAGTTCCTATCGTGTTAATCTCTCAGCACAGATGTAGCATATAATTTCGCCGTCATTTCAGATTACGAGTAAACATTCAACTTTTGCTGCTGTGTATAATCACGATAATCAGTTCAATTCAGTCTGTGAGTCTCAAAACAATTACAACGAGGGAAGCTTTGCAGTAAATTGGGAACATTCCCACGCGTATTATAGTGGCCTGGTAAGGCCATGTTTTTTTAAATGTGTGTTTTCGGTAACATGGCATCAAAACAATCAGGGTATGTATGTAAGTAGGAGGAATACTTTCCATGTGTTATTTTTTGTTAGCTGAGACTCATAAAATTCGAGTAAACTCTCTCTTTTTTTTTTTTCTTTTTTTTTTGCAAATGCGAAAACTTGTCTAGGGTAGGCCGGGGCTGTTTTTTTTGGGGGGGAGTACTGAGGTCGGGTTACCAGAAAGCACACACAAACTTTTTTCTTTGGCCTAAGACTGACTTACCTGCGCAACGGGGACGGCAGTTTTCCAGACAGCACTTGAGCATTTCAGTACCTTTTGGTTGGTTGATTGTGTGGAATAATTTTGAATCCCGTAGAGCATGCAAATTTTTTATAAAAATCGAAAATTTAGTATTCCCTGTTGGTTGGAGACAACTTGAAGTAATAGCGGTTTTTATGCATTATAAATATTAAATTATTTAATTTTCTGTTTTGTTGCTCTCATCCTACAATATAAGATGAACCCTTTATTATTTTTGAGATTATGAGAGAGATGATAGTTTAGTGTTTCCGCGAGTAAAGCTGAAGCAAACACTTCAAAGTTTCGGTTTCGATTAGCGGTCTGAAAACAACACTAGTGATTTCGGTGAATTAACCAATGCTTATCTGCACAAAACATCCCTCCTAAACAAGACTGAAAAACTGATTTGCACTGTCTACTTGCACAGTTTACTTAGAAGACGTCAAGTCATAGTTACGTCGTGGTATTGTTAGGCTCTATACAACACGATTGAAACTAATTTGGGTTATCTGGATAGTGAAGTAATGTAGTTTTAATCTGCAAATGTAACCCCATGTTCTTTTGTCTTCAAGTTATATGGTTGTTTTATGAGTAATTATTAATATTGCAACATTCAGCTGTGGGGAACCTACCACTTTTGAGACATTAGAACAATATTGATATCAAATGCTCCCAAATTAGTTCCAATCGTGTTATACTTTATTTCGAGTCATCCTATAGTCATACATTTTGATCTATTAAAACCACCTTCACTTTCTTGCTGACAGGCTGACCCGATTTCCGACTTCGCTTCCGGTGACAACAAACCACCTGAAACAGAAAGCAAGCATGCTGACGGAGATTTGACGTCACAAAGGTTAAAGATTGCCAAGCCCGTCTGTTCTACCGTCCTCCGATTTTCATTGATCGCAATTCTGATACTGATCCTTACAGGCTATGTTGTTGGACTGACGTGGAACACAGACTCATTTCTCTCCCTCCTGGCGCCGGGGAGCGTCTTTGTCGCCATGGCAACGTCCTACTTATATCGAAAGAAGAAAATGGGCTACTAAAACACACACACACACACACACACACACACACACACACACACACACATATATATATATATATATATATATATATATATATATATATATATATATATGAGTCTGATGTAGGAGTACTAAAACGGCTTACGACTATAATATTTCGATACATACGGCTTGCATCATGTAAACGACAATACTAGTATCCAAGTTTCGTCTTTTAAGTGTGATGTTTATGTTGTAAAGACGAGGTTTTTAGCAAGCTGGTATAAGACAAGATCAATTTGAAAACAAGTTAGTGCGTTCCACTATTCACATCAAGAGGTTTGATAAGGCTTGTCGTCAGTTCTTACAATTAGGGTATTTCTACTTGATTCCAAATTTAAAACGCTTGAAATAGTTGCTGTTCTCTTCATTGGTGAATGAGGGCGTACTGTCTCAGCTACGGATATCGGCCTTGAGTCACTTCGCATTCGAAAGATATATAAAAACACAAACATACCTTAAATGTTTTTAACATAAAAAAAACAAGTTTTGTGTTTCTGGAGACGCCTCATCGAAGTTCACCTATTTTATCCGTGTTGATTGTATGCAAATTAAAGGCGAAATTATTATGCTCTATAAAATGCATTACGAATTAAGTTTGAACAAAATCTAGATAGTGCATGGTGCCAAAAGACGCGTTAAAAGTTTTTTGTAAAAAGGGAGTTTCATTTAATGACAATACTCTTTATGAGTAATGTACATTGAATTTCATTTTTTTCGCAAATTAATAGTCAAATTAACAGTTGTCCTTTTGGCTACATGTCGTCTTTTCAGATTTCAAAGATGCTAAGATCGTGTTTCACCTCTTTTGCTGAAAAAGTATCCTCTGAAATTTAGACTCGATTAATAAAATAAGAAAGAAATAACCAACAGCTTGATCGCAACGTTTTCAGAAATGTCACTTGTGACATGGTCTATGCTTTGATTCTGAAAGCGAAACACGATTGGAACTAATTTGGCACAATAGGATAGTAAAGTAATGTCAAATGTAAGCTAATATGCTTTTCTTTTTAAGTTATACACTTGTTTTAATGAGTAATTTGTATATTGCAAGATTCAAGCTATAGTGTATGTAACACTTTTGAGAAATTTGAACAATATGAAGACCCCATTCTCCCAAATTAGTTCCAATCGTGTTGCGAGTGACTGACGCAATGTTCCTCAATCCCTCTGTTGTCACTTGCGAAAGTCCCACCTCGACTACCCCAAAAATTTTCGAATTCCCCCCCCCTGAATTCCTCCAGCCCCCCCCCCCCCTCACCATTTTTACGCGGCATAACTAACGCAGCGCTTAATGTGAAATTATCCATGACTTCTATTTGGTGAAGGCGTCTATGGTCGACACCAAGTAAAAAGTTGATTTGATGGGGTTATTCACGAAATCTACTTAAATCCATCGTTTGAGTTAAAAAGGGTGCAAAGTATGAAACCGTCATTTGTCCATATTGTCATACTGTAGTTTCACCTCAACATGTCTTAAAACCGCCGTCAGCTTTATATATTAATTCGTTCCAAGACACGATTTCTGTGCTGCCTTTGTGTTGTAATTCCTCCAGACGAAGCGCGCCATCTATAGTTGCATGTTGAATCTACTCACAAGCTCGCATGATAGAAAGACCATGTGCTATCCAAGAGACCTGTAATTCTCGCAATAAGAAACCTTGCTAAAAACGTCTTGTTTTGGTATATTTACATGTAGCTTCCCATTAAAAGGGAAAAATTCTGTACCTTTTAGGACAATCTTTTATGTTTTTTCTTTCGTATATTTTGAGAATTATGCCATATTGGCCACTGAATCACGAAACAGGCTAAATGAGAGATTTCTCCATTCTTTATCACTCTTCTTTATTTCAAAATGTCTTCCTAGAATTCCAACCACCAAGCTGTTACATCTCCTTTGTTATCTTAAATATCGCCACCATCGTCGTCGTCGTTATCGCCTTCGTAATCATGATGCAGAAGACGATAGACATTAACGTTGTACAAACTATCTACTTACAATATGAATGAGCACAGTCCCTATGTGGATAGAGGGACTGTGGAATGAGTCACTTTAGAGCAATACGCACACAACAAACAAACAAACAAACAAACAAACAAACAAACATAATGTACTGTATCTGACACCAGTCTGATTAAAATCAAATGTAGAGTACGGCGACGTCTGTACCTGGGCGGTGGTGTGTTGCTGTCGCCTATATGCGACAGCACGAGAATACCGCGTACCCGTAAGTAGACGTCGCCGCACTCTACATCTGATTTTAATCAGATTAAAGAATCCTTACTTGTCCCATACGCCACCACTGAGAAGGATAGCTCTCAACTTGTATCACGGCCGTTGGAGGCGCTATCTCTCCTCTGCAGTCCTTCCATGCCAACATATTCAGCATGACGTATGTGTGCTACTGATTTTGTTTTACACTGGATGTATAATCTCGAAACTGTATTGCAAAATTGATACGACACATTGAGTTTTCCTCTTGAAGTATTATTTTGTCCAAACTTAAAAATTACTTTAATCGCGCTTTCTTTAAAAGACTTGTCACATTTCAGCAATCATACAAAAAAAAACAGAATAAAAAACAAAATCTTCAGTAAAGCTTAAGGCCAAAAGCTGTAACATTTTTTTGGAATTTTTGTATTTAATGTCCGTTGCAAGTTCTTCTCGTACTAACAAAGCATGTTGGATACAATCACTATTATATCTAGTTTGTGAACATGTCATCTATACGATAGAAATTGCAAAGTGAACTGTAATTGTTTACATGTCTATTCATGATCAGATCAGAATTCACTTGTCAACAATAACAATGCAGCTGGGTTAACAAGCTGAATACTGTGTATCTCAACATGCTTTGGGGAGTCGAACAAGAAACCGTAGTTGACATGAAAAGACGAAAGTAATAAAAAAAAATCATCAATAGTTGCAGCTATGTGCGTGGCCCTCTGAGAGACTCCATGTTGAGCCTTCAAGGCCGCGTTCTAATTTTGTGAATGGCAGTAATAATGGGTAAATTCGTCAACTGTTTGAATAAAAGAGATGTCTTGATACAGACACGAAAGACATCCAATTCAGCTAATCGAAACTCAACTAAAGTCACATCGTACAGATGATAACGTGAATTTGACTAGTAAAAACATTCAGAACTAAGTTCAAATCCAAGAAAGCTGTCATTATTTAACACGGTTGGAACTAATTTGGGATAATTGGATCTTCATATTTTTCAAATTCCTCAAAAATGTTAGGTGCCCTACAGCTAAATGTTGCAATATTACAAATTACTAATAAAAACAAGTGTAAATGATGGATGAGCTTACATTTGCAGATTAAATCGACATCACTTCACCATCCAATTATCCTAAAATAGGTCTAGATCCAATCTTGTTATTTATTATTTTGAGACTTTTGTTGAATATGTGCCCTCTATGCTCTGGTATCGACAGAGATTACATACCTCGTGTTCTGTTCTGATTTTTTTCTGTTCTATCTATTCTATTCTATTCTATTCTATTCTATTCTGCCCATTGAAAGGGTTTTACATAAGACGTGATGTGAAACTGTGCATAGTCTATGATGATAGCTGAACTTAAGCAAGAATCGACTACTCTAACTTCGGTCTCACCATTTTCTACTCTTTCATCGTCACAAGTTGAAGCAACTTTTAGATGCTACGCAATTCGAGCAAATCAGCTGAAAACCAACACGGCGGCGCCAATTCTTGGTGTAGAAAGTATCACACCCACAAGCAATATCCGAAGTTCAACGTCAACATCAGCCCAGCTAGCAAGGACACTGCATGTCCGTCGTTTCGGGGCGCCACGCTGACTTCTGCAAAAGAAGAAAATTTAATTCAAAACAATTGCTAACAAAACTAATAAATTTATCATTTGAGCGGCTTTCATTTTTCCAAACGTTATCAAATAACGTTTCACCCAAGCAATGGAATACATGTGCGGCGGAATTTACGTGACTGATCCCTGTCTACGCACTGAAATATCCGCCTTTGCTACTTTCCCTTTTTATCATGCACGTTTCTATGCATTCATGCACTGGCCACGCGTGCTATCTGAGCTCCTGTCTTTATTTGCTGTACACATCAATCGAGTAAAAATATCTACTTATATTTTTTATGGTTTTTTTTTCAAGTTTTCTTTAATTTTTTGTTTGTTTGTTTGTTTGTTTGTTTGTTTGTTTCTAGTTAGGCAGGGAGTCCACCATTCATATCAGTCAAAGGTTAAATAATAAACAATGATGATTCGGCTCGGGCATCAATATTACCATCATGGGCACAATCCCTATGACAGGCAACAAATCGTAATCTTGCTCGTGTGTAATAAATTTTATTACAGCGAACAAAAACCGTGTCCGAATGTGTACCTAGAAAATAGCACACAAAGCGTAGATAGTAGTCTAGGTAGAGGGTCGCCGCTGCTTATTTCCGGTTTGCCAGCTTGAAATCCGGGCACCATACGTAAAATTGCTTTCAAATAACTTCTAAGAATTAACACAACGTTGCTCTTTGTGGCTAGTCGTACGTACTTACACTGTAATTGTACTTAATTGTTGTCAAATTAAAGTGGACATAAGAAAATGTTACCTATAAAACAATTTAAATACAAAAAAAGTGGAGCTTCGTGTCATACGCCCGGTGGCGGGGGGGGNNGGGTGCGCGTGTTTTCTATAAGCAACTGGTGGACGACAATTTGTGAAGCGCATAAAAGGTGCGCACTGAACTCAGATACGTCCGCAGCGGTCAAGATCACTCCACCTCACTCCACCTCATTTACTTATTTTGGCAAAGAAATATGGCAGTAATTCCTTCATGATGTCAACGAAACTGAAAATGTCCACCTTTACAAAATTTAGTTTAATAGTGCGGTGCGAGATGTGGAAAAAATATGGCGTTAAAGAATTGTATCTTTACGTAACGTCTGTCAAAATAGAAATATTACATCGTCTTCTGAAACATTTCAAGCTTTTTCCTTTTTTTGTTTTCCTTTCGTTTTTCTCCTTTGTTTCTGCCTTCTTTGCGCTACTTTCATTGTCTTCTTCTTCTTTTATTTCATGAGTAAACAGGGAAGAACAATCATCACCTTACCGAGCGGACAAGAGTCTCCTAAATCATATTTTAATACTTTTTTCAATGTGCCAAGCTACTAAGTCGAAGGCAATTACGATAATGGAATGATGCGTGAGATTCGATAAAATGTAATAAGAGGCATAGTGTATGATAAAAACATTGCAAATATAAATGCAGGTATCTCGGTGTGTTGATCAATTCCAGGGATGCAATAATCCACACTGCCTCCCCAAGAATTTGTAGGTGAGGGAACATTGCATTTAAAACAAATTTTGGGAATTTTAACCTGTCAATCTGTGAAATCTTATTTCTCAAAAGTATTTGGCAGCATGACGTCATGATGACATTCCTTTCCACATCGGTTTATATTTTTCAATGTGGATTGTTTCTGCAGCTTTTCGGAGCTTTTCCCGAGACAACGCATGTCTCTGTTGTCATCATCATAAGTGTGCACAGAGGGTAATATACATGGTTATTTCACGTCCTATGACGTCAGTAAACATGATCTCATGGAATTTTCAAATCTTCTTCATCGGAAACGTTCGTTATGATGTCAGAAAACCGTACCGCCTGACAAATCACCATCGCTGTCATCTTTGCGTGCCCAGGTCTCTTCTCCGGGCAACTGGATGCTTCCCGAAAACAGAATTAGTGGGAAGTAGGCCTAACGGACCCGTCCGAGCGGACGATGCATCGCTGTCGTTAGCAAATAGCCTTCTTCAAGTCGATTTTGAATTCCCGTTTTTGATGTCAACCTTCAGAAACCCTTGTTGTCAAAATGTAAAATAATTTAACAATATAATATATTTTGATTGTCTCCCCGTCATCAACTTGGACGCGGCAATAATATTAACCATTTAAGCGGCCGTCTATCCATTAGCTTGATTGCTTTCTTCATGTCGGTCTAGCAATTATGTTAAAAACCCGTTTTGCATGAGTTAAAACTTCTTTGTCTGCTGACAGAAAATGCGCTCATTTGAGGGTGTTTAGTCACGCGCGTCAAGTATGGATACTGTAGTAACATATTTGAAAAGACTTTGTATAGGATTTTAATATGCAAATTTCGGCAAAGTAGGTTTGATGTGACAATAACCTCTTCGTGCTTCCAGATGGTGACCTATCCTTACACATACATAATACGATGTGGACCCTCCCTTAAAAAAACTGCATAAAAAGTGCCCTATCCAAAAATACAACACCTTTCCCTATTTATTCTCTGAACACCTTGAAATGATTAGCTATAATCCAAGCCACAAAAAGTTTCCTAAACTAGAGTGAATAGAAATTGCTTGCCTAACATGATATTGCATTGAGAACGTGTTTGTTCTCTATTTGCATCTGCATTTACAATATCTAGATTAATTTAGATATTTGGCTTTCAGATAATAATTTTTAGTAAATTCAAAGTTCGAAATAAAATACTATTAACAACTGTGCATGCATTAATATTTGCAATACTAACCCTTTTATACAGGTCTTCACAGCTGAACGAAGTTCTAATTTTAAGGGAGTGGCCATTATTTACGTCCGAGGGTCGAAGAATGGGTTGGTGTCAATTTAAAGCTAATGAAGGGAAGGGCGTTATGCGTAAACGGATAAAAAGGGGAGGGATTTATGCAAAAATATTCATGTGTGACTGAATTCTAAGTATCACCAAATCACATTATTGTTACGTAAAATTTTCAAAAGTTTCTGCATTAGAAGGGCGATCCCCGCCTGACCTACCCTAACTTATTCACCGCTTTACAGCTGCCTGGTCATCTAACACATGTACTGGTAACATCAGGCTTCAAAGTGTCCCAGGCCAATATTTACTTGATATGCTTGCCTTATTTGCCTCTCACTGCTTGAGGATACCGGTCGAGTTCAATTTAAACTTTGCAAAGCTTTAAGCCTTATTCTGCCAGGCAGTTTTACTTCCCAATATGCCAAGTTAGGAGAAAACAGTAGTATTGAGCCAGAACTTTGAGTACTTTCACCTGCTGGCATGGTATGCGATAGCAAGTTCAATTGGTAAAATTCGTCTTTCAGTATCTGTGTTTTTGAATCTTCAGATGTGCAAGTGTTTGTTAAAGTGCAACACTGTTTTCAACGAATTTGATCTAATGGTGACGTGAACATAGCTGGATAGGATACAAGTTGTATCTGGTCTCGTCAGATGTGGTTAGTGTTGTAGATATCATCAAAATGACACTTTCAACATTTTGATTCGATCTTTCCATACCTGTATCACAAGAGAAGTCCACTTCAAGATATTTATAGACGCCGTAGCAAGGATCTCCAAAAACCACATTATTGACCTTTGGGTGACAGTTGTTTTTGCCCTGGCATAGGTTCCGCACTATCTCGGTGGAATTCTCTGCCCGGCAGTTAGTGTCATTGTGGAGTTGTTCCGAGCCGTAGGGATGGAAGCACACATCTTCGGAAAGACGTCCATAGTTGGCATACTTTATTGTCATCACGTGATTCCTGTTATGGCATCCTATTGTGGTGTTTTTGTTTTCGCAGATTATGCCTACTTCTGAATGAGAGAAGATAAAAGTGAAAAATTTAAATGTATCGTAGACTGAGTCAGTCCATTTACAGATTGAGGCTATGCGCACCATGAGACAGAAATGTTGTTTATACATGTACTTTTCGGAACGGGAGGGGTTCGTCGGAACTGCGCCTGCGCGAATTTGTTGCGAACAGCATATCTCATGCATCACATCTAGATGCATCAGGTCAACCTTTGCTGCAACATTATGATGTTATGATATACATAAGGACAAACATGTTTTAACTTTAATCAATCGTCAAGGGACCTTGTATCACAGGAGAAGTCCACTTCAAGATATTTATAGACGCCGTAGCAAGGATCTCCAAAAACCACATTATTTACATTGGACGTACAGGTCCCATGCGACCTTTGAGCGCAGTACCGACAACCTCCCCTTCAAGTTAACTTTTAACCAGTATATTTCAAAGTCAAGAATAAAACAAATTAGGTGTCACACCACAGAGTTTGGGATTATCGATCATCAAAATAAATACTATTAATCAACACTACCTAAGACTGTAACGATACGTCCCAACCACATAAATGATAGAAAACTGTCTGGAGGTTGCAAGATACACAAAACTTAGGCAACATACATCATTACACACCAGGGTCAGTAACCTGTGGAGTTTCATAGTACAGTATTTTTGGGTATCAGAGGACGCGGAGTCCAATAACTTTGACGCGGAGTCCAATAACTTTGATGCGGAGTACAATGACTTTTGATATTATTATTGGACAAGTAGTTACAGTATATTTTCAAAAGGTTATTCACAAAATTCCAGTATTTATGTCCATGTAATTCGTACGCTTCTGTCTGGTTTATCTCGCACACTACCTCCAGCGAACGATCTACTCCGACATAAACCACGATTTTTGTGAATAGCATATCACAATACTCAGACATGTATACATATATATATACATATATATATATATATATATATATATATATATATATATATATATATATATATATATATATATATATATATATATATATATATATATATATATATATATATATAGTCCCGCATGGATCACTTTTCATTCACCACTGTATTTCATAAAAAAATTCGTATGGTGAGTCATTTTAAATTTACCCTTCTTTGGTTTTGTATCATTCATTTGATTGATCCTCATTACCAATAACTAATTCCTAAGTTGGTGACTTGTGTGCGAGGCCCTGTAGAATCCTGTAGGATCCTTAGGTTGAAAGGTTAGGTAATGAGTTTAGCCGTCTTACTCACCATCCACTCACAACAGAATGAAGAACCCCATCTAAGAGTCAGGCCGCCCACATTGAGCCGCCTGATCCATTGGCTCAATTGGTAGAGCAACCGAAATGTATACGGGTGTGTGGGTTCGAGTCCCGCATGGGTAACTTTTCATTCACCGCTAGCGATATATATATATATATATATATATATATATATATATATATATATATATATATATATATATATATATATATATATATATATATATATATATATGCATCCATCCATCCATGCAATATAAATTATACGAGAATGCAATTTACTTACCTGTTTCACAGTGCAATTCTCGATCATTGTCATCATAGAATTTAGCCACACATCCACCGCAGTAATCAGCTTTGCAGGTAGCATCCGGGTCTGCCTCGCAGTTTACATGTTCAGCGTCACAGGGACTGAGCGTACAATTGACAAAGGCCATGTCCGGAGGGCAGTCAGGTTCCTCATGAATAACAGCTGATTGCATATGAAAAGCGCGATTAGGGAGTTTTACAAGAATTTTTAATACATTTGACAACTCTCAGAAATGAGAGTGTTTTCAACACCAATTAACGTACTAAAAACCTATTCTGTACAGACACGATACATTTTTATATCAACATTGTTTCTGAGTTTTAAAAATCTTCTTTCGTTTTCTCAAGCACGTAAATCATTATGCATCTGGTGTTGAATGAAAATGAATGGTATATTCCGTTATATGCCATCACGTAGCTAGGTTTATAATAAACGAAATCTAAAGCTATTGAGTTAACATATACCACGGTCCGAGGGACCGTGCATATACCAAGAAATATGTCACATACTAGTACTCAAGTGCGATTAAACAGCATTACATCGTGATCTGCAGTTTGTGATGTATTTTGGCTATAAACCATGTCCAGTAGCCAGACATTAGCGACTATATCTGCAAAAAAATTGGCCAATATGATGTTGAATATTCGCAAAACGCGAGCGAGGATCCCTGAAAGAAAATCAACAAGTAGCCAACTGCAACAGAGATCTAACAGGAATCACTTAAAGGGAGGCAGTCGTCAGAACTCTTCTCAAAGGTTGCCAGGGATCAGTACAGTCGTGTATAAACACGGCATCTGGGGTACATCAGTGATTGATGTTTGTTCTCAATGAATATCGTAAAATTTAAATGTTGCAGCTATGATGACGTGATGCATATAGATATCAAGCATGAAATGCATTGCTTGTAAACAAGAAACTCGCACACGCGCAGTTCCGACGACTGCCTCCCTAATAGGGCCTAGAACATAAAATGCTATTGAGTTTGCGTCGCGTCCGCTACTATGGCTGTACGTGAGCGAAAACGCCCTCTTGTTTGTATCACACAGTTTTCAAAGGCGTAAAAGGGATATTGGAGTGGGTCGATGATTAAGAATGTCGTCGGAGACCAGGTATTCAGTGGCGAGTGAACGCCTTACAAAGCAGATAAAGGCGGCTGTCGATATGTGAGATGGAAAATGAATGTCCTTTTAAAATTTACTGAAAGAATACGGAAGTCAGTATATACAATCCTCTTTCATTCTTTAGCTGGCTTGATACTTTAGAAATTTTATTGAAGTATCGATGGTATGCTTAACAACCGAAGTTACTTTTTGTAAGGATCTCGGACTGAGGGAATCCTGTAGCCGTGAACACTCAGCGTTTTAAGTAGCGGGCCGTTTTTTGAGAAGACCTCGGTAACAGTTGCGGGCGACCCAACGCGCTGCGGTTTTTTTTGCGATAATTATAGAGACAGTGAAATATGGCTGATGGTTTCACTTCCGTTCTATTTTCGTCAGAATTGGCTACTATGAAGTAAAACCGCCCTCCCTTTCAGCACTAGGCTCTCCGAGACACATTCTGTTTTGTTTACTGTATTAAAGTCGAGCAGGTTTACAAACACTTGAAACACCCATTGCGAATTCGTTTGAGAATTGAAATTTCATGATTTAGGTGCTTTGAATGGTCCGACCATAACAACCATATACACAAAATATAAAAGACTACCATAGCACAAGCGTGACGGGAATTTAAAGGTGATATTAAAGTGTCAGTCAGTTGCGACCTTCTCCAAATAGTATGGTCTCCATGAGCAAACTCCTGGGCCTGTCTTTTTGAGAATGGCACGGGCGAATTTAGCCGTACACGTGTGATTAATAAGGTGGTCCGCGATCACAATGTTAGGCAAATGCCTTTGAAGTCAATATGGTTAAATATAAATATCATAAACCGCCACACCAGAAAATAATTGATAGAGTCTGTATTCCTGACCTCTTCGACGGACGGAACCAAGTTTCCCGCCCACAAAAGCTATGAAAGGAGGTGGTTAATTCCTACGTGCTTTACTTTCGTCCATATCGCTTTGGAAACCTTCAAAACATTTTGTCTTGCCATCCTATATCCTCCTTGCAAAATGAAGAAAGTTTGAAGACGAAAGGTACCTCATTTATCTATGACTGATCTTGCTTATATCGTCATTGATGACGTCACAATACCGCACGTCTGTAGGAAAATACAGCATGGCCGTATATTGCAAACCGAAAGTAACCGTTATACGGAGTTCAAGTGCATTTCTACAACTGTAGGTCGTTGTTCGGTGGAGTCCTATGCAATTATATAGGTTGAAAGATTCGTTTGAGTGTCTAGAACCCGTCTTGACGGCAATAGCAACCCCCTTCGGTTACCTGTTTACACTTTGGAAATCGATGTATTGAAACCATGGGTTGAGTAATTAGACATATAAACCACATTTACAGCTGATTTTCAAGCTTCAGAGGCGCGATTTATATTATTATGAAAACATGCTTACCTGTACATGTTGTCACTGCAAGGAGAAAGAGCGGCAGACTGCAAATTCGAGCCATAATTTTCACTTGTTCAGAACCACCGGGGTTTGCTTCGAGCTTGCAGCAACTTAATAACGAATCGCTCACGAGCGACATGAGGTGACAGTCATTTGTAATGTACGGGGGAGGGGCAAAGAGTAGTGGAAACCATTGCCCGATTCCAACATAAGGCAATGTACACGCGGTTTTGCATTGATTTTGAATTGCTCTTGTTAAAAGCTATGGATATTTGACACGCATGTGTGCAGATCAGGTAAAAAAGCTTATATTTCATATTTGTAAACTGGGACAATGAGACATTAACCGCGAGCATTTTTACTTCATAAGGCTGTGAAACAAACGGTAAACTCCAGGGATTTAAGGATTAATTTTCGTCATGGACAACTATCTTTTTTATCCTCTGTCAGTATGGTTTGCAGACAAGTAAGGAATGGAAAATGGAATTATTTTCTGCCTTATAGATGTTAGATAAACTGTCAGATAGTAACGTTTTCAACTACCATACCCAAAACGTCTTATTTCCGCAGTTCCCAAAGATTGAGACACGTTAGGCATACACAAAGCTCAAGTTAGGCATATCCCTCTACGTTTACGGACGGTGTCAATCTAATCGGGACTGAAATTCAGTGAACTGTAAATAATAAATCCGGATACATCACACACATACATGCAGCGTTCGAAACATTCAACATGATTTTAGGGGCAGAGCAAGAAACTGTCTTTTTAATACTAAATACTGGAACTAAATACTGGAAAGTTTTCAAACATTGCTGCTTAAAGGGCTTACAGAATGATAACAAAAATGTTAGTATAAGAAATTTAAGTGTTAGGGCATGAGGCCGGCGCAAGTCAATACTTCTACAGGTCTTGTGTGTGGATCATTATGCTAACCGCTGACGCTGTAGATCCGCGTCACAGTCCCGACACAATAACAGGATATTTTTCATGTCGGAGGTTAAAGATCACAGCTTTCATTATAATAACTTGTACGTGTTCCGTCGGTACAGACCTAATCTAAACTGACGCCCAAACGGTATACTGTCTACCACTGAAATAATCTTTAGCTATCGCTGAATAGGATTACAAGATTTGTCAATTCATGTATCGTTTCGTTTTTAGACTAAAATGACCCTTACAAGATAACTTCATGAACGCTACCTACGCTGTTTTGATAACGAGGGCGTATTCTACGAAAAAGTCGATAACGTCACTGATCGTTGAACCTCGAGCGTTCTTCAGGACTTAATAATGGAGATTTAGATGCTCTACACTGCTGCATGTGCGGGAATTGCATTTCAAAGAAAATATCAACGGCCTGGAGTAGACGTTTTTGTAGTTCAAAGAGACAGGGCGATATTTATCGTGAGCATGGGACCTATTACGGGAGTGACACATACGCTTAGCTGTTAATGTTCAAAATGGCGCCTCGACAGCAACGGTAGCAGTTTGTGTTTTTATATCTTTACTCTAACCTGTACTCTAAAATTATTTCTTGTAATTTCAAGAAGGTAAGTTTAAACATTTGAACGTGTTTGCCGATGTACCTGACCAAAATGGTGGACAACACCGACATATTGGTTGGCGCTGAGAATACTTCTCACAACATACTGACTCAAAACTGTCGACCGGAGTGGCCAGAAGCCGTATGCATATTCGCAAATGTCTGTGGATTGACGAGCACTGCGATATGGTTCGTCGTGCTCTTTCCACAAATCGTGAAAAACTGGCGCCGGAAATCGGTTGTTGGTCTCAGCATTCTGTGGGCCACGGCCAACTTCACCGCCTCACTGATCAACCTGTTTTTCGTGTTGCGCATCGGGCAGCTGCCGCTCTACGTCAAAATCTCGGCGGTGTACATGCCAGTGTTGGAACTCTCTTTACTGGTTCAGTTTTGGATATACGGAACACAGTACAACAGTAAACTGAAGTGGGCATATCTGATGGCGTGCCTGGTGGTGTGGGCGGTTATCATCATTGTGCAGTTGCTGACAGATGTATACATGGAGTTTCAGTGGTGCGCCATTGTGTTGTGGTCGGTGGAAACGTTCCCCCAGGTAGGTCACCTGAGGTCAATTGTGATATGGAAACAAAACAAACAAACCGGCAGTCGTTAGAACTGAAGGAACAATGAGCTTCTGACGACACTTAGTAGTCTTGAAAGATCAATGTGATAAAAATGTTACAATGCATTGTCTCATTCATTGACATGCTTTCGTTGCTTTGATAGCCGGACGCATTGTATATAGTACAGTTATCACCATTGACAGCACAGATGTCAAGGTAGCCTTCATTATTTATGGCCGGGGAGGGATTTGGAGGAATTACACTGGAAACTCCCAAATTTCGGGTTACCCCTCCCCCCCCTCCCGAGCCAACAACGATGAATTTGAGTAACCCTCTCTTTAACACAGAATTCTGACTGAACCCCCCACCTCCCTAACTTGGACAAGTTAATATCAATACTTGTATTTATATAATTTACCGATATAGCACAATTTACAAAGACCTGTCACATCCTGTTTTACAATGCTAGATTATCATCAGTTGCCTGATAAAGGGTGAACACAACAAAACGAAATTAAAGGTCACAACAAAATATAGAAGCTCACGCTATAACCAGTATCCAATCATGTAGTATTGTTTAATTTGGGTATGGGTATGGTTAAATGTCAAAATGGTTATTGAACCAAAGTCAATTATAGTATATATTTCTGTAATAATAACGGGTACGGTGAGTTCAGTTCACAACAGTTCACAATGTGCAGTAAATTTTCAGTGTTTACACTGCTTTTTTTCATGTTCTGATTGTATCAACAACAAAAATCAAGATACATAATGACATTTACACATTTGTCATTTTTCATATTGTTAATGTTTATTGTTCTGTTAAAGTATTGATTTGCTTTACATTTCACATTAAAGTAATATATACTGTTTAAAATAATCATTTTTATTACATATGTACCACAGTTTATTACATATGTACCACAGTTTACTTGCATCGAAGCGCGCGCGTACTACCGGTATTTGCACTGCAGTGCAAATACCAAAAACATTATTCCATACCTGCATGCAAATGAATAGAACAGCGCGTGATCCTTGTCTTTCAATGTGTGTCGCGTAAACTATTTAAAATGCGTTCGCTTGTGTTTTTAGTTCCTTTGTTTTCTCGATAAAATAAACAGGGGGAAACATATGTAATAATAACAGAACCCCATGGCGAGCGAGCAAGCTTGCCGTACCAGCGGTATTTGCACTCTCTCGCCATGGGGTTCTGTCATAATATGCATAGAATGCATTTCATTTATTTACGGTACCTTGTTCCTGCAATATTGTGTATATCAAGAGATTGCTAAAAGTTGTGTCAAAGAGATAAACGGGACAGAAAATAAATAAATAAGACAAAGAAAACAAAAGTTAAATGTAGGGATTGAATGTTCATTTGGTCGTAAGATACAAGGAATCTTTATCGCTCAGGTATTTTGTACAATGACAAATTATTTTCTTGCAATGAAAGATGGGTTTGTTATCGAGGCAGTACAATGTTTTGAATACTTTGTATAATTTGCTATCTTTACACATTCTCCCAAATAAGCAGTACCCTACAGGATAGAAAGTAGATACTTGAACAGACAGGCATATCAAATTATTTATCGGGAAATACTGAAAAATTACTCACCTAGTGATGATAGTCAATATACTTGGTATACATATATATCAAATTGTACCATGTTTTCATAAAAGTGTACCTTTTAATCTATAGTGGATTCTGTTGTTTTCTATTATTTTTGTGCCGTTTCATAACTGCACTAAATGCTTAAGCTTCAGCACATTTCCCGAAAAACTGAGTAGCCTTCCTACCTCTCCCCGTTTTGAGCAACCCTCCTTGTGGCTTTCATTTTTTTGAGTGCCCCCTCCCATTCCTCCGACCCCCAGGCCGTAAATAATGATGGCTCCCTAAGTACAAATGGCATATTTTTATTGCAATGATATGCCTAAATGTCTGCCCTCACCGGTCATAACATTACAATGATCAATTCGGCTAACCTCAGCTCGCGTTCACGTTTCAAAACATCGAGCGCGTATTAAATATTGGCTGCAATCCATTCACAGTTTTGGACAAAATTCATCTGTTTCGCCCCTTCGTTTAAACTTGAAGGTTAGCATTCAAAGCCTTTGACATTTGATTGTTTTACTCATACCATGGATGCCAATAAAGGCCCATTTTTTGCCATTTTGCACCTGTAATGTCCGAAAGTATTGTACAGTTGTACAATATTACGACAAACTTTCATATTGTTGCATGTTTATTATAGAAAAGGACGTCATTTTGAATCATCACAACTATAGTTTCGCTATCTAGTCTTTTACTATATCCTGACAACGTTGCTCCCTCCAATGTATAAAATATTTTTTCCCAAATACATCACAGGTAGTTTTGAACATGCAGAGAATGTCAACCAGCGGACAGTCTACTCACTCGGTCGCCCTTGCTCTGTTCGGTAAAACAACGGACTTCCTTTCCACCTATCTGCTGATTTTGCCGCTGCAATACGTCATCATGACGTACTACTCCAGCACCATGGCCTACATCAACGGTGTACAAGTTCTGTGGTACTGGAGAAACCGCCATTTGGTCACTCCTTTGCCGCAAGAGGGCGCGCACAAAGGGGAAACAAGCCGTGTGCGGAACGATACACGAGACAAGAAATACGTGTACTTTACAAACGACGACGAGGTGGGTAATGTTACAGTATTTGACGAAACAGAATTTGACGATAGCATGTTCTTTATAATCTGCAAATGTCTTGGTAGTATACGAACGAAATGGACATTGACGTCTGTGCTGCATGGCCCAGACTCTCAATTTCTCAGCGGGATTTTAGCAGTTGGTGCTCAATTCTCTCAGGCTAAAATTGAAGGCCAAAGTGTCAACAATATTCCCAAAGCGGGAAGCATTAATTTGGCTAGCTTTATTGTATTTTGCTTAAAGACTTACTTATTTTCGCATCAGGGACGGCAGTTCTCTAGACAGCATTTAAGCATTTCAGTACTTTTTGGTTTGTGGATTTTGCTGAATTATTTTGAATCCCCCAGAGTATGCAATATTTTATGAAAATCAAAAATTCAGTATTCCCTGTTGGTTGGAGGCAGCTTGAAGTAATAGCGGTCATTATGAATTATAAATATTATTTAATTTTCTCTTTTGTTGCTCTAATCCTACAATATAAGATGAACCCTTTATTATTCTTGAGATTATGAGAGAGATGATAGTCTAGTGTTTCCGCAAGTAAGCTGAAGCAAACACTTCAAAGTTTCTGTTTCGAGGAGCGATCTGAAAACAGTGCTTGTCTGCACATAACACCCTTCCGAAACAAGCGAAAAATTGACTGAAAAGATGTTTTTCACTGTCTGCTTTAGCAGTCTACACCCCCTGGACCAGTATCCGGTCGCTTTTATAAAAAACTACACTCGCGCTTCATTGGCAACTCCGATACTAGAACAATGCCACGGTTTTTGGGGACTGGAGGTCTGACATTACAAACAATCTTAAATCAGGGCCAATCGGAAAAAAGTCAAAGTGAACGAGATCACCTAGCAATCGGGTGCGCTGGACCAGTATGCGGTCATTTGGACCTGCAACCGGTCATATTGCAACACTTCCACAAGCGCTGTTATCATGCATATTATCAGTAGTCGAGATACCTTTTTTCATGAAGGGAAGAATTTTAACAGGAATTGAAATAAAAAAGTACGCAATTTCAGATGCCCCGGTAAATTACAAATATGAGAACTTTCAGGGCAAAAAAGGCACTGAAGTCGGGACTTTATTATTGGCAACAGTGCACTGCAGTGCCAACGTATAGCAAGTCTAGATGACCGGTTTACAGGTCTACAGTATCCCTTCCGACGTACGGGAAAGGCGCGTAAAAGTTTGCGTCAGTTTTGAAATCTGATATATGAACCTGTTCATGATGACACAACAAGTACTAAAACAGCAATTTCGGTAGAAAAACTAAAAAATAGTGACGACAGGGCGATTTTGAAAGTGCGGCTCTTGCGTAGCCACCATAAAATGTGCAGTAGAAGGTAATGAACGATTGTACATACTTCTTTAATTCTGACGATTCCGCTCGAGTTCAACACGTACAGCGCCAAAATTTCAACAGATTATCAATGAATGTATCCATCAAACACTGCAATTATTGAATATTGTGTAGGTATTGCGAGAAAAAAATGAGGAACGTCTTTCAGCGAAGTGACCGGGTAATGGTACCGACCGGATACTGGTTCAGGGGGTGTACTTACAATTAAGACGTCAAGTCGTAGTTACGTTGTTGTATTTTTATATATTTTATTTTGCGTCATCCTGTAGTCATACATTTTAATCTATTAAAACCATCTTTACTTTCTTTCTAACAGGCTGACCCGATTTCCGACTTTGCTTCCGGTGAAATCGAACCACCTGAAACCGAAAGCAAGCATGCCGAAGGAGTACCGACGTCACAGAGGTCAAAGGTTCCCAAGCCCGTACGTTCTACCGTCCTCCGATTTTCATTGATTGCAATTCTGATACTGATCCTTACAGGATATGTTGTTGGACTGACGTGGAACACAGACTCATTTCTCTCCCTCCTGGCGCCAGGGAGCGTCTTTGTCGCCATGGCAATGTCCTACTTTTATCGGAAGAAGAAAATGGGCTACTAAAACACACACACACACACACACACACACACACACACA